>CM076569.1:460291584-460517877 GCA_034641835.2 Pinus albicaulis | reverse complement strand
AAATATAAAAAGGCGAGAAAGTAAAGATAAAAAGTGAATTCCAGATGAATTCTAGAAGATTCTGGATGGGAATTTTCGGGAATGGATACGCTTTGAGAAGGTTCATGCATCCCTCACTTGATGGAGCTAACCCCTTGATGTAAGGAGCTAATCCCTTTGAAGGAGGATTCTATCCCTTCATATTTGGAACAAAAAACCTCCTCTTTTCCACTATAAAAAGAGGCCTTGGGTAGCCTCAAAGGGAGTTCAAGCTTAAGATATTTGAAGTTAAATGCTGTTGAGATTCAGACTCAGTTAACTAAGACTTTCTGTGAGGTTAAATCACTCATCTCTATTTGTCTTGGTTCAAAGAGTGCAATGCTTATCAAATTAGAAGAGATTCCTGCTTCGGACCCCAGGAGGACCTGCACAACATTAAGGCACAGGTTGTAAAGGTTTTCTTTATTTGAAGTTAATACAAATATACTCATTTCTCTCATTAAACTGTCTATTCATGGTTTATTTCATAAATTCCTTGATCATTATGATAAGTATGATTTATAATAATGTCTATATAGGTGCTGCTTAATCTTTTTTCTTGTTTTTTATTGCAGATTCACGAGGAACGTTCTTTCAGTGCACGGGAAGGACTTCAACAAAATCAAGCAAGCGTTGGACATAAGGTAGGCCTTACACCTATATAGTGTTTTATGAATCTTATATGCTTAGAGAGAGATTAGTATAATTGGCTGTTTGTTGCTAGTTACCTTTTGTACTAGAGAGATCGGTCTTGTCCGCAAGACGGATTAATCTACACAACAGGTAGGCCATGAAGAAGTCTACTCCACCAATGTGCCCTATCACAAAGGAAGTCCATAGGTCATGTCGGGCACCTAGCCATTCCCATGTGGCTAAGCATGACCCTTTCATCACAAATATCATCAAGTTACTCCCTTGTCCAAGGCATTCGAACCATCTAGAGTAAGGTCACAAATTTCTTTATCAAGGTCTCCAACAAGCAATGCTCCTTGTTTCTCCAATCTACAAGGTCCCATCATAAGTATCCAAGGAGAGATCATCCATTGTGTTGGCAAAGAAGTCATCTTCTTTCTCATCCCCATATGTGGTCCATCTTCCTTATCCTTCAATGAAACACAATTCATATCTCCATGAAGACTCTCAAAGTGAGTGTCCTCAATCCTCATCAATATTTTTGATGTGTTCGATCCTGGTACAACTTGCTCTTCAAGTTACTCCTTGACCATGATCACACTTGCAACATCTTTATGTGGTTCATCCACCAATGCTTGCAAGGTGTCTTGTCTTGGTTCAACTTGTTCCACAAGTTCTTCCTTCATCTCTTCCATTTATATATAATCCTCATGAGAATCACCCATCATTGATGCTTGCAATGTGCTTGGCCCTATTCCAACCTATTCATCAAGTCCATCCTTGCCATCTTCCACATCTACAACATCCTTGTGTGAATCCACCATCAATGCTTGTAATGTGCTTGGTCCCGGTCCAACTTGTTCAACAAGTTCTTCCTTCTCTTCAACTACATTCACAACATTCATTGGTTTGGCCAAAGTAGGTTTCCTCCCCCTCCTCTAGTTCTTCTTTCGAATTTCGTCAATCTCCTCTCGAAGTGCCTCTAGTAGCATATATCAATCCAATCATCGAAACGGTCCATCTTTTCCCGAAGTCTATCAAATTCATCTTGGTTTGAGTCAAAAATTCATTCCTTGCACAAGGCCATAAGAGAATTATTTTCCTCACCAACCTCTTCATGAATCTTCTTAGCCTTCTTCCAAGATTCCACCACTTCTTTCTCCAAGACTCCAAGCTTGTCTTGAACCCGCAAGTTCTCCCTCATATGCCTTATCCATTGTAAGGCCTCGAAGAATTTCTCCTAGAATTATTCCCAAGTTGGCATGTCTTCTTTTGTAGCTTTAGCCCTGACAAATTCCCTTCTTCAGCCAAGGTCTCAAAAGAAACCCAAATAATCCAATTTCAACTTCAACCCCACCTGCAACCCTGCAACTGTGTTCTTGCTTTCTTCAATGATCAAAAGCCCCAAAATGGTAGCTTTAATACCATCTGATGTGCAACAGTAGTGGGATAAAACTTTCATTCCATTCATATCATTGGATCTGATACCACTTGTCACGCCCCTATAACTTGGTAGTCTTTCAACCACACTATACACGAGTGTGGCACTACCTTGTTTTTCTTTTTCCAAATACTTTACAAGTAGACTACGCCTTACTCAACACCTTTTTATTTAATCTTTCAAAGTGTTCTTGTGCAGAAATAAAACAACATAAACATCAATATCGAATCCACATGAAGCCCATAACATTAAAGGGAGAGGCAACTCCTTGATTATAAGTCTTCCCAATATTATGTTTCATAAAATGTATATAATACAAGTCCAATCTGACAAAAGCCACTTTTTCTCCTTTGGAAAGGTGGGTTTACCTCTTGACCAAGCTTACAAAACTTTTCAATCCTTAAACCAACATAAAACATCCATTTACAACATTAAAATCAACCTTGGGAAATTCTGCCCGAATCTACCCAAGTGTCGTGCTACTGAGTCACTTGAATCACCCTAGTACTGCTGTTGCACGTGACCTTCATGCACTTTCCAGTAGCATCGTGTGTCCAAATCAACCTCTCACACTCTGGTTAGCTTTGGCCCACCAGTCTGCACCTGCTGCACTTCATCCACACCAAATCCGCCAAACGGTCACTTTTGTACGCTGCCTGAACTCACGTTCATCTGTCTACCCAAACTGACCCGACCCAACCTACAGGACGCCTTGCGGAACTATTTTGCACGTGTTTCTAAATGCGACTGACCCGAATCGACCCGATGCCCTGAAATATTGTTCCGAATGTGTTTCTTGAATGCAGATGACCCGACTCGACCCAACGCCCTGAAAAATTCCGAACGCGGCTGACTCGACTCGACCCAACACCCTGAAAAATTGTTCCGAATGCATTTTTTTCATGCGCTGACCCGACTCGACCCTGCGCCCTACACATCCTTGCTGTGACCTTGCCTTTGCACGCCAAGGGAGGAGCTTGCATCAACAAGATGTTTATGTCTTGCCTTGATGCATAGACACTCCTCTATGTATCCCTTGATGCTTGATCCAATTCGAATGATGTCCAACTCCAACATTGCGTTATGTATATATACTCTTTTTTTCATGTTGAACGTGGGTGGGTACTTTCCCATGAGCTGATCCACCACTTCTCCACATCACGTCGTCCTTGCCACTTTAATACGTTGGCCTCCATATTTTCATAATACGGTCGTGGCTACCAAGTGACGTATAAATGTTGGTCCACCACCAACATTTCCAATACTCAGTTGATTTCACACTTCTTCTTATTTGTCGCTTCTTTTGTTGCACGACCACCAAGATTTCGTCGCATCATAGCCAAATATTTTCTTTCGTCATTTTCGTACGTCGGAGCACCCATCCAACTATGCGTAGTAGTTTGCGTTGCTACATGACCATCATCCGTCACATGTCCACTGAACGCTTTTCCACGTGCCTCGGTCATCATTCTCGACTCATGGGCCTTACACCCAGGGTCAAGTGCACGCACCCCTCGCACCCGAGACAGGGGGACATCTGGGGTGTGTTTCCCCATGAACCCCCTTTGGGGAGTCGTGGGGAGATGCATGGGTGTGTTTTTCCCTAGTGTGGGGGATGCGACTCCCAAAAAGGGATGCTTCTGGGCATCCCCTTTTGAGGGGGATGCATCTCCCCTCAAATTTGTCTAATAACACTTGATGTAGATGACCAATAATTGAGATTGACTCCTTGATGTTGATTTTATTTTCAGTCATCATTGTCTATTTTTACTTTTTAGTTTAAACTTTGTGTGACACTAGATATTGATGACCTCAAACTGATTATTGACTCCTCATTATTAACTATTTTTGAGTTTGAGGCTTTGAGTTATATTAATTTTGAATTTAGTAATTTACTATTTTAGTGTTCAAACTTTAGTGTGTAGTATATAGTATACTAGTTTGTTTTGATGTTAAATTTAAATTTAAATTCTAGAATGATGAATGATGAAATCAATTTTTAAATCAATGTAGATTATATAATGATGAATGATATGGATCAATGTATTTGAATATTTAATTATTGAATCTCATGGTATGGATGAATGATGAGTATGTCATATGAATGATGTATGTATCAAAATGAATGACGAGGATGGATCAATGTATGTTATTATTTAATTCAACTATGAATTTAAATGTATGTGTGGATCAATGTATTTACTATTACTATTAGTCTATTAATGCTTTCATTATTTAATATGAACTTTTATTATATATATACACCCTGACGTCCCCCCCGCACCCCCGAAATTTCCCTAAAATTTAAGGGTACTCCCACACGTCCCCCTTGTGCATCTCCCCGCACCAGAGTCTTGATGGATCATAGCTATTAACAGTCACTAAAGCAATCTGAAGCAATATTTCCTAAGCATATACATCGATTTATGAAGAAATTGACAATTCATTGAGCCAAGCAACAAGTATGAAGAACAATATGAATGATTTCAGTAAGTTGTATGAGGAAGTCTTTTTTATTTGCAATGATGCAAGCCATAGGAAGGGCATTACAAAGAGACTAATATCTCTACAATGAGAGCTATAGAAAAAAGAATCCATCATGACACCAAAAAATAAATACTATACATTACATCCGAGCTTTCTAAAGCACTATAGTTCACAAAATTCTCTTTGAAAACACTTCTCTGAGGCATGCAAAATGATGAAGAATATGAACTTTGAGGCATAATATACAAGGACCCGAGGGATATTTATGACATTTTGGATTGGCTATGTTACCAACCACCTGTGTGTAGTATAACTATATAAAGGGGAAAAAAATTCTCCAAGATGGTCCTCAGTTAGTAGCCAACAGCCCCCATATAGCTCGATGTGCCATTTTCTCCACAACATAAGCCAGCCATGCGGTCCCTCGCCCATTTGTTATGAATGTATGTTTTAAGGTGGGCCTCTCGAGCCCAAAGGTATGGATTTTCATTGCTATATTTGAGTATTTTTCCTTACATTTCATGGGCACTTTTGGGCATGAATTGGTGGGGGGATTCAGTGGAAAGAGTGGGTTAGGTTTTTATTCTTGTCTCCATTGCCCGATTTTGTGATTACCTTTGTATCCTAGTCTCATGGGATCTCCTTTACTGGCCATTAGCTTTAGGGCTGGCACTACATGGTAAAATCTTGATTTTGGTAGCATGGTCCCGCTTCATGACACCACTTACATTACTCCCTATCCACTCATTTCAGCCCCATTCATCTCTTCTCCTGTCTGGGTCTACATGTGTCCACTAGGTCCACATAGGTTTAGCCTCCCCTTGTCCACAAATTGAATCAAGCCTGTAACGATGCCCCGAAGGTTGATGTAGCTAAAAAGAAAATAAAAACATAATTTGGCCACTCTCAATAATAAATGTACACAAAATGCAAAAGATGGTCGAGACATACAAATTTAACATGTGGGAAAAATCCAAACATGAGCTCTACCCCTTATCCATGGCCATCACGTTGGTTCCTATGGGCCTAGATGAGCCCCCTCCATCATTAAGGAACTCATGAATGTCCCAGACCTTGGTGGGAAATGAATAGCCCCACCTTAAGGGGGTATCCACTGCTATATATTACACATCATGCTCTTCATCCCCTTGAGCCCTAAGCAGATATGAACAAAAATCAATCAATGGAAAAAGGCATATGAAGAAGGGTGGAAAAACAAAGGTTTGGGTAGCTCATGTACCACAATTTTCCCCCTCCTACACTCATATACCCAGGTGTGGGCTTCTCTTATTATACCTACCCTTACACTTTGACATGTGGTTTGGATGTTTCCCCTGATACCGCTCTGTTCCATCATTATATCACTTGCCACCTACCTCTTAAAGAATGTACCATGGACCTTACAACTACTTTAGAGGTTGAAACCACCTAATAGGGTCAGTGGTTAACCCCTTACTGAACTTGGAGACTTGTACCTGCCAAATCCCACTATGGAAGGGCATGCCACGAAGAAGCGCCCTAATGATCCCATGATTTGTAAGCATTATCGCTTGATTATTCTAATGATTTCTTTTATTTGAGGGCAAGGGGATGCATTGGATCTTATGTAGGATTGTAGGTGGGCATTCATTTACGCTTGGTCTCCATATATGGGGTCCTAGCCCTCTAGAGGGCCACATTGGCACTTGTAGGGTGAGCGTTGAGAGCCATGGGCCTCCACCATAGTATATATCACTTCATGGATCCCCAACAACATTCATTGATTACTTGTGTTCCACCTTTTGGATGAGGATGATGCACCTGGTCCACCATGCCCAGTCGGCTCCACAGTTGCACCATACACTTGGCAAATGTTCCAAGGTGCCTCCCATTGTAGAGGGAGGGCTTATGTCATTACTCCAGCCCTTTCAGATGGTCTATAGGAATATTTGATCCATTTGGAGACCCATGAGGATGTCATTGTGCCCCCACACCTACTTGGGAGCACCATAGGTTATTGATTGGATAACAAGGGGCCACCCCCTTTTCCACTATGTTTGGAGTCCATTTACTCATCATGGCACCCCTTAGATTCATCAGGCCTCCTCAAAGGCCCAACGAATCACTTTGTTCATCATTCGACCCTCTTGAGTGGCTTATCTTTCATTTATTGAGCTATTTGGTGGTCTTGTCACCAATGTTTTTGTTATTATGAACATTATTTTATTTTAGGGGCTAAATTAGGCCCAATTAGAAAAATTGAATTCATTAGGAAGTGTATAAATACAATTCTAATGAATCATTTGGAGCATCATCACTTGGATTGGATCATTCTCTCTTGTGCAATTTTTTCTATTCTTTTTGGAGGACAAAATTGGATGAATGGATGAATTTTGATGTTTGGATATCTTCATTTTGTGTCTTGGAGCTTCACTATTGGCATATGATGATGATTGGATATATAATTTTTCTTACATGTAAGTACTTTTTTGATGTTATTTTGTCATTTTTTTATGCTACATGCATGTTGCTAGGGATTTTCGTTATAATAGGATGAAATTTATTGTTTTTCTTATGCTCAATTGTGGAAATTTTGTCTCTTATAGTTATGTTGCACGAGGAATCATCCCCACAAAAATTCATGGTGTTTCCTACGTCCTGACGATCCGGGTACTTTGGAACTCATTGGAAACTTCCCCAATTGGCTGGGGACTCCATCAAGTTCTTAGGGACTTCCAGGTCATCCCTCGAAAAATTGGGGACTTTTCAGGGTACTTTAGGACATCCCCCAGTATCAAGCACATTAAACTTAAAAAATTAAACAATAAAAGAATTTAAAACCTAAGTTCTAAACTTTAAATTCAAAAAATAAAAAAATAAAAAACAAATTTTGAAACCTAAACCCTATCGCAACCTAAACCTATCAACTAAACTAAACCTATACCATACACAATAAACTAAACCTATCACATACTACACACTACATGCAGCAACAAAGATAAAAATTGTTACAAAGACACAACAACGAAGGTAAACACAAATTGCGAAGG
Source organism: Pinus albicaulis (assembly GCA_034641835.2). Taxonomy (NCBI): domain Eukaryota; kingdom Viridiplantae; phylum Streptophyta; class Pinopsida; order Pinales; family Pinaceae; genus Pinus; species Pinus albicaulis. Next base: position 460,510,269 of record CM076569.1, on the reverse strand, counting down.
TTGCAAGTAAACACTGAGCTCGAGCGAAGGTTGCAGGTAAACATGGGTTGTGAGGGTTGCAGGTAAGAGTCGAGCAAAGTCTGAGACGACGGACGAAGGTAAAGGCTGAACAAAGCACTCCATTCATCGTGGAAAAGGTAAACAAAGCTAAAGAGAACTCAAGCGAAGGTTGTAGGTGAGGAAAGAGTCAAGCAACGAGGTGAAGTCTGAGACTCTTAATTTGAAATTTATAATTAAATTTTAATGAGTTATTCATCTTTACAGTTTTACAGTCACTATACTCCATCAATTAATTTGCCTTCAATTTGAACTTGTCTCCTTTTCCATGTCTGTGACAAAACTTTTCTTAGCATGAATCTTTGAAATTTCCCTAGGCCACAATCACCATGACTTTAATACAATGTTAAATATATGCAAGAGACAAGCAAGAGAGACTAGATGATACATCAATGTGCTACTAAATTACTAGTGGTGTTTGCTATATACATAGCAAGTTCCATTATTCATTTAGGAACCATTAAACTAATTCCCTAGATACATTAACATAAACATCATTTATTATATATAATTTATGTCACTCTATGACATTTTTACTTTTGTACATAAAATTTGCTACTCCTGAAATAAACATTACAATGGCTAACTCATCTTTAACACTTAATGTTATCAGATGTTGACCACTCTGTGAAAACGACCCCATAGCAGTACACCCCCATTTTTTCAAATGGGATTCATCATGTTTGAGGTGTTCACACCATTCAGATTTCATCATAATTCGACAGTTTTGTAAAATATGTGAACCCATTTTGCATGTTTATGATGTAAATGATCTAAGTAAGACCATCATGTATGTAACAACCTAGGTAAGCCTAGTATTTTGGTGACGATTTCTATCATAGGAGGTTTTTTGTCTCACTGATTCATTTGTGTTTCTCGACACAAGTGATCGACAAAGTTTTTCCCTCCAGCCTCACCCCAAAGTTAGGGTGGATTTTGTCATCAAGACACTAAGTGAGTCCTAGTGTTTTCTATTGAGTTTTTGTAAAAGTAGTTTGGGAATAATCTTAGCTAATTAGTTAGACTATTTTATTACAAACTACTTGGTCTACTAGATCATGTTTTGAGTCACAGAATTGGGTAGATATTTGAGGGTCTATTCCGAATGGGTTTTCCCCCTTCATGTGTCAAAATGTATTTATCTTATGTAAAGAGTGTTGGAAAAATAATTAAATCCCCTCTCAGTCAATTAATTAAATTTTCTGACCAAATTAAATTAAAAATCATAAGCTAGAAAGTTAATTAATTTTAAGTCCTAGGTGATTTAAAATTCTTCAAAGGAAAAATTCGTGGGAACCTAAAAATTTAATTTTTAAAGTCCCAAGCCAAGGTACTATTGAGAATTTTGAGAAATTTTGGACTCTTCAACCTTGGTCATTAAATCAAAGTCAAATTTTTGAGGTAATTAACTCAAAAATATTATTTTTGAGTTAATTAAAAAGGAATTAAATGATAAATTTGAATTTCTTCAAAAAATTATAATTTCGACGGACGAGATTAAAAGATGATTAAATATTTTTGGACGGTTGAGATTATTTTGGCATGGATCAATTGAACTAGCCATTGGAGATTTTTATCTTATAAATTAAAGGTCTTTGTCAGTCTTTTAGTCATCCGATCTCTGGATCGTGTACTTGCTCTTGAAGATCTCCTGTAATATTTTCTGGAATAATACAAACAAAGACTTTGGGGTCTTATTTTGATGGTGGTGTTCCTCTTTAGCATTTTATGGTAAACTTGGTCTTTATATTTTGATGGTGATTATTTTAATGGATTTTTTTGTTAATGCCTCGTATAGAGTAATATATTGCACATTTATATTGCTTAGGGTACTCGATTTAGGGTAAGAATATTAATTGGATTTAGTTAGCAGGTACCTCTGACTCTTGAAAATTTTATCTTTTATCTTATTTCTCTATTAATTTAACAGTTTAACTTTAAGTGTGCAGAAATCTTCTGGATTTAAATTTGGGTGTTTAGGGAAGTCCTCGACTAGACCAACTGACTCCTAAGAAAATAAGATCTGAAGAGCCCTCCAGATCTAATTCCCCAGGCTTATCTTAAATTCCCATTTTTTGCAGGGTTCCTTTTAGGGCTTGTGCCTCCCTCTTAATTTATCTGTTTTTTAATTGTGCTAAATGATTTAAATATGGCCATCAGGGCTTTGATCTATAAAATAGCATTGTAGATTTGTAAGTATATTTAATTTTTTCACTTACTAGGGTTTTGGGGTTTTTATTTTCTGTGTATACATTGGGTTTTTGGGTCTCTTATTTATGGTTTTTTGCAGGTTTTACAAAGAAAGTTTTTTAGATCTGAGCCAAATCTAGGCTCGGAGGGTAAGATCTAGCCTTAGGATCAATTTGGCTGCAGATCTGGGCAGCATTGTGTCTCAATATCAGGATTTTGCATAAATATTGAAGTCAAATGATGATTTTCTGTGTAAGTTTTACTGCTGGACATAAGGAGAAATTTGAAAATTTTCACTGCCTGTCTAGTACCAGTGTTTTTTCTTTCAGCTACCATCTACACCTTCACGATGATTCCATCATTATAACCTTCCTGCATAAACGTTGCCATTCATTTCACTGTCTGAGCCCTCCATCCCTCACCCTCTACCTGTGTCATTCATTTCCTTACTCTCTGCGTCCTTCCTCATTTCCTGTGGCATCTGTTGTAGATCACCCACGCACCATCTGTGTCCATCCTACTCACTTCCCTCATCAATCACATGTTTCCTCTTTTCTATATGCATGTCCCTTCATCCCTATCCGTGTCTATGCTTGCTACCCATCGCTGCCATATTCCCGCAGCCTTTCCATTTCTCACCTCTGCATAAGCTCTCTTGTCGTCTGTCTGCTCCTCACTGGCTATCACACCTTCCCGTGGCTCCTTTCCATCTCTCCTCTCCCTCTTTTCATCCTGCTCCTGCCGTCTGATACCTTCTTCGCGTTGTCGACTTACCTTCTTCATGTTGTCGGTTGGCGCACTTGCACGCACAAAACATTAACATTTAAATTTCTTTAAATTTCTAATTTATTTCATGACCTTCAACTTTAATTTTTTTTATAGTTTCACATTTAAAAAATCTAAAAATTTAAAAAAACTTAGAAAAAAACATTTAACCTTTTTTTAATTTGATTTCAATTAATAGTTTTAGATTTTAGATTTTAGTTTCATTTTTTTTTTTTAGATTCTAACTTTAGGATTAGGGTTATTTTAAAGATTTAAATTAGCATTTAGAATGTTTCATTTCATTTTAATTTTTGTATAAAATTTAACTTCAATTTCATTTAGATTCATTTTTTTTTAACTTTAGAATTTTTTATTATAAAAGGAAAAAGCCTCACAATTTTTCATAAAATAAAAAATTTTAAAAAATTTTAAAATTTTAAAATTTTCAACTTTTTAACTTTGGGAAATTTTGTTTTAAATTTTTGTTTGGAAGTGGTCTTGGATGTTAGATCTAAATTATTACATAGTCAAGGGTGAAACTTTAATTTTAATATTTGAAGTTTGACTATAGACTAAATTTAAATTTCTAGATTGGGATTACTAAGAACATCATTTTAATTCAGAATTGTTGGAAATTTTTAGCATTTGAATTCAATGGTCCTCATAATAATATCTTTTCGGACTTTAAATTGTTTAAATCTCGCATTTTGTTCGAAATATTTTCATGCTTAGCATTCATTGGGATTGATGGTCATTTAATGAGCTTTAACTTTGGTTTTAATTACTTGAAATTGATATTAATTGCCTAGACAACTTTGAGAATATTTCAAGTGACGATAAATTGTATGTCTTTATTTCCTAGATCGAACATTGTTGATGCATGATATTGGAGGATTATGAAAGTGTTTTGTTTAAATGCATTATGAGCTGATATTTGGTCGAAGGTTAAATCACATTGTTGAAAAGGGCTTATCTTTTAGTTTGATAAATTGAACATCTAATTGAAGAATTGAATATTGTCGTGGTGGATTGGTATTTTCATAATAGGATAGTTGTCGATTTTAGCAGCAATTATCTACTAGCTACTTGATCTTAATTTCGTAAAGGGATAATTTGACTCCACAAGGCACTGGTCTTAAAATTTTAATCTAATCAAATCTTTAAAATCTTGTTAAATCTTAACAAGTACTTAGTCGTTTGACTGTGTCTCCTGAATTGGTTGGTTTCCAACCAGTTCTCTTTCTTCCATTTTGTTAGGGTCTACCTCCCTTAGTCTGCAAGGAGACAGCTTAAATAGAGAGATTGGGGATCAGAGTGACAACCCCCGATTTGAGCCGTTGTCGCGGTGCCTAGACATCCTGTGTGACAACATTTTTTGGCATCGTTACCGAGGATAGAGTTTTTTTGTCCTTGGTCTTAACAACATTTTATAATCTTCTAATATTTTTTCTCCATTCATTAGCCTGTCACACGACATAGCATTTTCTAGCATCGCTTCATCTCTTCATCTTTTCATCATCTTATCTTTCGTCATCTCACTAATCATTTCATCATTTGCACCTTAGCACATGGACATTTCAATTGGCTTCTTGTTTGGGTGGCGCCTCCACTTATTCATCTATTTACTCCCAGACAAGAATCCCCCCTGATATCCATCTGCTTCTCTCGACTATTTTTTCTGTTTTAGAATTATATTCATGTTCAAGTGGTGACTCCAATTCTTTCATCTCTTACAAGAATTCCTGCTAAGAAGCTCGCTTTTTGTGGACCTCTTGACTTTTCTTGAACAAGGATCTATTTCTCTGACATCCATTTTGTTGTTCCATTCAAGCAAGTCATCATGGATGATTTTTTTGATTCTCTTAACTTTACTAACTTTCCAGGTGCTCCACACAATTTCTCGATTTCGGTTAGTTTGACACTCGATGAGATGCCCCCTTTTAGTGAAAATAATTCTTTTACTGATGTGGCGCACATTCAGAATTTCAACCTCTGTATGAGTAAGTGTCGCCCATATTATGATCACGAAGATGTGAAGATGTGGCTTTTCATTATCACCTTAGTTAGTGATGCTTTGGAGTGGTTCACTAACTCCCCCAAAAACACTTTTGATTATTTCTAAACACTCATTAAGGCATTTGAAAATGAATATGGAAATAAAGAAAAGGTAAAAGAAAAAGTTGAGGTAAATGAAACTATAGAAGTTGAAAATGATTTCATCAAGGAATCAACTCAGATGGTTAAATATATTCAATTGAATCAATATCAGGTAATCAAGAATATGGAGGCCAACTAGGCTCAATTCATTAAGAATATATAACTTAATCAAGAAAAATGAATAGAGGATCATGCCAGGGAAATTGGTTCTATGCAGAGCAAGCTATTGGCCTTAGAAGAAAAACATATCAAGGAAATGATGATCATGGAAGTTAATCACTCAAATCATTTGATCAACATGGAAGAAAATCATGAGAAAGAGATTAACTATATGCAAAATTTCTTCATGGCCATGAAAGTAGATAATGATAAAGTGATAAAAAAACATGGAAATCAGTCAAATGTCTCTTCAACACAAATTGTTGACTGTTGAAGAGAGTCATGTGAAGGAAATTAGTGTTGTAAAGGTTAAGCATTCTAATCAAATGATTGTTATTTAGAATAAGTTGGAAAAAATGGAAAGATCATACATTCAGAGTTTCCAACCCAAGTCAGAATTGTCAACAGATCATAGGCCTCCCTATTCGTTGAAGCAATTCTCATCTCATCACACAGAGGTCACTTTTCCCATTAAGGAAAAATTAACTATAGTTACAAAGGACGTTAAGAAATACCAAGCTTATGTTTCACCATTGACAGAGTATATTCATAATAAGATTGGTCACACTCCAGGTTCATCATATATTTTGTACAACCATCTTCAAGATAAGGGCAAGAGATCTACAGTGGTCTCATTACTGACATCACAACCCACTCAGAAAAAGAGAAAAAAATAGAAAAGAAGAAATGCTAACATTACAACCCACTTAGAAAAAGAGAAAAAAACAGAAAAGTAGAAGTAAGTGGCGAGATGCGTCTAATGGCCGAGAGCAGCTTGACATTCGATAATACAGAGTCCTACATTATGTAGAATCAGGCATGGCACATCTAAAAAGCAACCTACAGACTTTCCTGAAAGCAGGAAAATGCTCAGTATGCACTATCTTGAACACATATGATGCCACAGGGCATCCTTTTTACTATATCTCTAACCTTACACCTTGTTATTTCAGCATTTCATTTTGTAGTTAGAGTAGATTTAATTTTCATGTTAAGTAGACTAGTTGATAAATGAAGAGATTCTATTTTTCATGTGCTTAATGTTATATGATGATATTTGGATGGACGCTACTTATGTAATTTTGTGTGTGTTTCTTAGATGCAGATTCTAGATTCTCGCATTCCTTCAATGAAGTAACGTGTCCCCAAGTAGAGCTAGATGTTGACCACTCTGTGTCAACAACCCCATAGCACTACACCCCCACTTTTGCAAATGGGATTCATCATGTTCGAGGTGTTCACGCCATTCAAATTTCATCATAAGTCAACATTTTTGTAAAATATGTAAACCCATTATGCATGTTTATGATGTAAATTATTTAAGTAAGACCATAATGTATGTAACAACCTAGGTAAGCCTAGTATTTTAGCGACGATTTCTATTCTAGGAGGTTTTTTATCTCACTAATTCATTTGTGTTTCTCGACACAAGTGATCGGAAAAATTTTTCCCTCCAGCATCACCCCAAAGCTAGGGTGGATTTTGTCGTCAAGATACTAAGTGAGTCCTAGTTTTTTCTATCGAGTCTTTGTAAAATTAGTTTGGGAATAATCCTAGCTAATTGGCTAGATTATTTTATTACAAACTACTTGGTCTACTAGATCATGTTTTGAGTCGTAGAATTGGGTATCTATTTGAGGGTCTATTTCGAATAGGTTTTCCCCCTTCATGTGTCAAATTGTATTTATATTATGTAAAGAGGGTTGGAAAAATAATTAAATCCCCTCTTAGTCAATTAATTAAATTTTCTGGCCAAATAAAATTAAAAATCCTAAGCTAGAAATTTAATTAATTTTAAGTCCTAGGTGATTTAAAATTCTTCAAAGGAAAAATTCACAGGTCCCTAAAAAATAAATTTTTAAAGGTCCCAGACCAAGGGAATATTGAAAATTTCGAGAAATTTTGGACTCTTGAGCCTTGGTGGTTAAGTCAAAGTCAAATTTTTGAGGTAATTAACTCAAAAATATTATTTTTGAGTTAATTAAAAAGGAATTAAATGATAAATTCGAATTTCCTCAAAATTTTATAATTTCAACGGACGAGATTAAAAAATGATTAAATATTTTTCGACGGTCAAGATAACTTTGACATGCATTAATTGAACTAGCCATTTGAGATTTTTATCTTATAAATTAGAGGTCTTTGTCAGTCTTTCAGTCATCCGATCTCTAGATCGTGTACGTGCTCTTGAATCTCTCCTGTAATATTTTCTGGAATAATACAAATGAAGACTTTGGGGTTTTATTTTGATGGTGGTGTTCCTCTTCAGCATTTTATAGTAAACTTGTTCTTTATATTCTTTTGGTGATTATTTTAATGGATTGTTTGTTAATGTCTCTTGTAGAGTAATCTATTGCATAGGTATCTTTCTTATGTTACTGGATTTAAGGTAAGAATATTAATTGGATTGAGTTAGCAGGTATCTCTAACTCTTGAAAATTTTATCTTTTATCTTATTTCTCTATTAATTTAACAATTTATGGAAGTCCTCGGCTGGACCAGTTGACTCCCAAGAAAATAAGATCTGAAGAGCCCTCACTTAGCATCTTGATGAAAAAATGCACCCTATCTTTGGGATGAAGTTGGAGGGAAAAACTTTGTCGATCACTTGTGTCAAGAAACACAAATGAATCAGTGAGACAAAAAACCTCCTAATATAGAAATCATCACCAAAATACTAGGCTTACCTAGGTCTTTACATACATGATGGTCTTACATAGATCACTTACATCATAAACATGCAGAATGGTTTTACATCATTTACAAAACTGCCGAATGACAATGAAATCTGAATGGCTTGAACACCTCGAACATGATAAATCCCATTTGAAACAATGGGGGTGTACTGCTATGGGGTTATTGACACGGAGTGGTCAATATGCCCCAACAAATGCCCAATAAATTCACATGTGTGAGTGATATATGGCCCAAAAATTAGATTTAGATCCTTCCTAGGAAAAATTTTCCTTCTCCAACTATTTCACACTATTTCTGCCTCTCTTGCTTGTATATCGAACTTGTTGAGTGAATGAGCCAAATGGATCGAATTGCCTCTCTATATATAGCTTTTTTGTGGGTCAAATTTCCCTAATGTAGGTCGACTTCATAGGGACAAGGTCGACTTGGTGTGGAGGTGTCAAATGACCTATTTGACTCAAAAATAATTATTTTCACATGATAAAAAAGCCTAAGAAGGGTCTAATAAAATTTACAATGACTCTATTGACTCAATAGAAAGCCTAGAAGCCTACAATGTGTTGGAAAGTGTAACTAGGTTCGGTCTTCATAATTACTTGTAATTATGAATTTATGTAATGAAGAGACAAAGATAATAAAATGTACTTGTAATGCTTGCCTCATTGGTTTCATGAGCAAGGATTTTTTATTATAGTTCAAAGACTTCTTCTTGATGTCTTTAGGAATTTTTTGTCTTGTCATAAATATTAATTTAGAGTCATGTGTATGAAGTAATGTTACACTTGTAAAGGGAAAAATTATTTATTTCAAAGTATACTCCAAACCCTTTTCACTAGGCTCCAAGAAGTCAGCTCCAAGAATGTTGGATAACCACCCTTGAACAAGTTTTCCAACCCTCAAGATGATCATGTTGGCCTAGAAACAGTGAGACAGACCTTATATAAGAGTGGATTGCAGCCTCACTTCATCATCAAGCATTTGGATCAAGTTTTGTGATATAAGTGCGAAATAAGGTCTACAATTGGTGCGAAGAAAGGTGGATAAGCAACGCAGGAGAAAAAGGTCAATCAAACTCTTTCTTGGGTATAGCTTACCTCGCATTCCTCATATAGGCCGAAGGTTGTCACAGCAAGGTTTAGGACTGCAATAATTACAAATGAAGAGTATTATAGTAGTGCGAAGAGGGAAGACAATACAACGAAGGGAAGGGGACTGCACTGCAAGGTGTGCAAAAGAGAGACAATACAAGTCTCTGTCTTGGATCACTAGATCTCAGATATCTCATAAAAAGGCTGAAGGTATACACAATTTAAAGGAGGGTTTCTACAACTAGAAAGAGACCTCACCATTGGACATCAAGTGTGTAGAAAGAAGGACCGAGAAGGGGTTTCTCGGAGACCAAGCCTAGATCTAAGGAAGGCTGGAAAGAAGCATATTGTCAAGGGCTATTAGACTAGCGACCGAGCTTCCCTAGTGTTGGTGTAGTACAGTAAAGAAAGGAAGGATCAATTAGAGGAGTCAAGAAGAGCAGGTGACAAGTGTGTTGGAGGTACACCAAGGTCAAGGGTCTGTGTTATGTTCATGGTACTTGTCAATTGAAATTCTATAAGAAGAATTAATTGCAGTTTTTCCTCTCCAAGAGAGAGAGGTTTTCGCCTTGGCTTGAATAGCCTAAATTTGTGTCTTTTGTGTTTTGATAATTGAATTGATGAAAGACTTAATAAGATAATAAAGAAAATACCTAAGTAAGAGAAATAAGCTCACAAGTAATTATCAAGTAGAGAATTCAATTAAACTATGCCCTACCAAATTCTCAACATGGTGTCAGAGCTAAGGTGCTGGAAAGGGCTATTTAACAATAAGACAGTCAAGTACCAAGAAGATCAAGGACCAATTTTCTAGAAGAATTAAAGCAAAAGTCAAAGATCTACAATGAAGAATCAATATTTAGATCTAGGAAGATCTTCCATCATTCAAGAAGGAGCAATTTGCAAAAATTGGAGAATCCCTCAAGCCACTTCAAAGGGATCAAATACCTTACTCAAAGAACTCACAGAAAAGGAAAAGAAAGATCAAGGAGGTGTTCTTTATTATCAAGGAATCTAAAGTTATCTCTTGATTGAAGTCAAATCATCATTTTGTTGAAGACATCATCAAGCCATCCTTGATCATCATCATCATCATCATCAAGAATTAAAAGTGATCTAGCTCTTTTCACCTCTCTTAAAATAATTCAATCTAAGAAGGAGCTCTTGTTGCTATCTACATCATCATCAACAAGGAAGCTGGTAGAAGAAGAGAAACATCTATTCAAGTAAGTATCTTTATGACTTCATCTGAATATGTCAAAATGTCTTTTTGCAAAGAAAACAACAAACTGGTTGGGATTTCAAAATTTCTTGCATGGAAGAAAAAGAAAGATCTAAATCTTATTGAGAATGAAGTCATGCCAAATACATGAAAGAGACATAAGAGCCTAGAATATTCTTATAGAATCCATAGAGGACTCTATCATCCCCTATGTATCAAAACTAGAATCTTCAAAAGAAATATATGACAAATTGGTGGAGCTATTCTCAGTAAGTACTGCAGGGGAAGAAATATCTCTAAGAAAAATGTACAAGTTGGATGTTTAGAGAGTAGGGAATAACTTCATATTTTATGAAGATTTCTGAAATACAAGATCAATTGCAGGAATTGGGAGAGGAAATGTCTAATAGAGAAATAACTATAGTAATGTTGAATGCTCTACCAGAGTAATGGGGAAATCTCACTTCAAGCATCTATGGGAAGAAAGAAGCAACACCATTCTAGGATCTATGGTCTCTATGAGAATTAAAAGAGACAAGGTTAAAACCTAAGAGGATATAGGATCAAATGAAGAGAATCAAGCCTATGTTGCAATATCAAGGAGAAAGGAAAGATTCGGTAAGTTTGATCCTCAAGAAGAAAATAAGAAACATGAATAATATACAATGTTATGGGTGTAATGAAATATTGTCCCAAATCTAATGAGGACAAGAGGAAAAAGTAAGAAGCCCATATCGTCGAAAAAATGAAAGAACCAGATTCAAAGAAGCATAAGAAAGAAAAAAGTGAAAGATTTATATTATTAAGATCATCTTCCTCTTTAAGAGGTATCTATAAGGTTGTAAAATAGTATGTTAGGAAGCATGGTGTATTAGATAAATTCATCACTCTAGGATTGGCATCATGATAGCATTGAAGGAGGAGCACTCGTTGTAGGAGGATGTCTGTAACACATATGTGACATTTATGCTATAAGAGGCTCCTGGGAACCTCACTGGAAAACAACATTTATAGAATGCAGTCATCAAGATCAAATGTCATCATTCAATAATCATTAAGTAAACAGATGCTGACATTTTCTAATGAAGTCCTCTTTGGACTCACTGTTAGAAAGAAAGCAATAGACTTCCTTGAAAAATTCTAACTGAAGAATTGGATTAGGAACAGAAGACATGGAAGCTGGGCTATAAATAATAAAGAAACTCTTCACCCAAGAAAATGTTGTAGTGACGACCAAAGAAATGAAATGATATATATATATATATATATATATATATATATATATATATATATATATATATATATATATATATATATATATATATATATATATATATATATATATAGATATATATATGCTAACATTGGATGCTATATAGATAGGTCACATGGTTGCAGATAGAAGTATGATCAAAGAAAGCAGAAACTCTTTCGATGCACAGGTTGTCAATAGACATGATCAACAACTGATGAAATCAACATAATATGTCCTCATATGAAATATGAGGTGGTTGTGTACAAACAAGGAACTGCATACTGGAATTTCCTGGGAATGAATTAAAGTTGTGTGGAAAAATAAAAGAAGAGGTCATGAAATGCAACTATGATAAGAGGCAATTATCATCCGAAACCCAAGAAGACTTGACTAGAAAATCTCCTAAGTAGATATGTAGACTCTAATATGAAGTCTGAAAAAGATGAAAACTCTTGACAATACATATCTTTTGAGATGTGTCAACATATACGAAGATTGTCGATTCCTACAAGAAAGATTCCATGGTGAAATATCATCACTATGGTAACTTTTTATTTAAGTATTCATATTTATAATTGAATAACATTTAATGAGCTTATGCATGGCTGCCAAATGGAAGCAGATGACTTCCATAAGTTAATAACCATATGGAAGAATAAAATATCCTTGGAAGATATATTGTTAAAAATAAAGCAGCATAACATGAAGCTAAACCAGATGAGAAGATTGATGAAGCACTTTCTGATAGAAGACATGGCTCTTGGACGAAAGTGATGGATGATTTGTGCCCTAAGAATAGATTCCAAAATTGAACGCTCCTCAATTCATGACATCAACAGAAGGAATACTTCATGAGAAGCTGGATGTTTTCATCATTTTTGCTGTAGGTCCCTGATTAGGAGGAATTTTGGTAATAAGTTTCTTACTCGGAAGAAAATCCTAAGCCAAAAAGAAAGCTTAGGTACATTCTTATTCCTATGTGGAATATGTCCTCCCTAGATAAGAGGGAGAAATAAACACATCATTCTGGAAGATAGAATGTGGGATTGGGTGATTACCTGGCATCCGATAATCTATTGAGATGTATTAAGGCATTCAATGAAAAGAGTAGTCTTGAAAGGATGGATATTCTTTGAGAATTAAGAATAATCCTATGAGGTCATACTCAGTGAACACCCGGGTGGAGTATGTACCTTGGAGACAATGGTGTTGGTGTCTATTGTCATTGATCTCACCAGCATTGTAGCTCAAGATCTCGTGCAGAGATGGAGTAGTTAGTTAAGGCCTTGCTATGTGACAATGTTGGATAATATGATGCTATCAAAAATGGATTACCAATCAAATTCCTCTTATGAGATTCTTCAGATTGAAAATGACCATGTACCATTATGAATACCTCCCTAGTTAAGAGGGAGGGTTGGAAAGTGTAACTAGGTTCGGTCTTCATAATGACTCGTAATTATGAATTTATGTAATGAATAGACAAAGATAATAAAATTTATTTTGTAATGCTTGCCTCATGGGTTTCATAAGCAAGGAGTTTTTATTATAGTTCAAAGACTTCTTCTTGATGTCTTTAGGAATTTTTCATCTTGTCATAAATATAATTTAGAGTCATGTGTATGAAGTAATGCTACACTTGCAAATGGACAAATTATTGATGTAAAAGTATACTCCAAACCCTTGTCACTAGGCTCCAATAAGTCGACTAAAAGAATGTTGGATAACGACCCTTGAACAAGTCGGCCAACCTTCAAGAAGATCATGTCAGCCTAGAAATAGTGAGACAATCCCTATATAAGAGTGGATTGCGGCCTCACTTCATCATCAACCATTCAGATCAAGGTCTGTGATATAAGTGCGAAAGAAGGTCTGCAATTAGTGTGAAGATAAGTGGATAAGAAACGAAGGATAAAAGGGTCAATCAAGCTTTGTCTTGGGTATATCTTACCTTGCATTCCTCATATAGGTTGAAGGCTATCACAACAAGGTTCGGGACTACAATAAGTACAAAGGAAGAGTATTCTAGTAGTGTGAAAAGGGAAGACAATACAATGAAGTGAAGGGAACTGCAAGGTGTGCAAAAGAGAGACAATACAAGTCTCTGTCTTGGGTCACTAGATCTCAGATGTCTCGGAAAAAGGCTGAAGGTATACACAGTGTAAAGGAGGGTTTCTTCAACTAGAAAGAGACCTTAACATTAGACATTAATTGTGCAAAAATAAGGACCAAGAGTGTTTATGGGAGACCAAGCTTAGATTTAAGGAAGGTTGGAAAGAAGCATATTGTCAAGGGAAATTAGACTAGGGATTGAGCTTCCCTAGTGTTGGTGCAGTATAGTGCAGAAAGGAAGGATCAACTAGAGGAGTAAAGAAGAGCAGGTGACAAGGGTCTTGGAGGTACACCAAGGTCAAGGGTCTGTGTTATGGTCATGGTACTTGTTAAATAAAAGTCTATAAGAAGAATTACTTGCGGATTTTACTCTCCAAGAGAGAGAGGTTTTGGCCCTGGCTTGAATCGCCTAAATTTGTGTCTCTTGTGTTTTTATAATTGACTTTATGAAAGACTTAATAATCTAATAAAGAAAAGACCTAAGTAAGAGAAGTAGGCTCACAAGTAATTATCAAGTAGAGAATTGAATTAAACTATGCCCTACCAAATTCTCAACAAAATGGAGGATTTGACCTAAAAATGATGACCCAAGAATGAAACCCATGATTTAATAAGTCATTTTAATAAAAATAAAATTTATTTTGAAAAATATATTACATTATATAGTTATGAATACCAAACCTAGTTACATTCTTCAACAGCCTAGAGATGTTTTTATGACCAATAAGAGGCCAACATGGCTTCGTAACACTTTGCATGATGCAGAAGGGCATGCAACTCCCAGAGGTACCTTCAAAGAGAAAAAACAACCTCAGAGATTCTCAAGTTATATGGAATTTATGAGCCACATCCTTGATTTTGAACCTTCCAATTATGAGGAGCCAACAAGCTAGTAGGTTTGGAAGGATGACATGATGGAAGAGTATCAGTCCATCATGAGTAATGATGTGTGGAATATAGTTCCAAGACCTTAAGGGAAGCTAGCAGTGACTTCTAAGAGGATTTATAAAATCAAGCATGCAGAATATGGCAGCATGGAGAAGTAAAAATCGAGGTTTATGGCCTTTCCACATTGTCTCTTCGTTCTTCTATCAGCAGGGTTCATTCTCCAATGGAGACTTTGATATTAGAGTCACCAAGTGAATGATGCATAGCCAATATTTGATGTCTAAATCTTGTTCACCATCAATAAATAGACTTTATTATGTCATACACTCATGGAAATATAGCTTCATTCATTTGTTCCTCGACAACGACACTAATTTGATGTAACTCCTAGAGACAATTCCTGGCTAGGGAATCATGCCCATGAATCTGAGTTTTTTTGTAATAAATTTTGTTAGGAAGCAAGCTTGTCATGTAATGGATCTTTAAGTCAAATAATTACTCTCTATAACCATAAGGCCACATATTTAATATTAACACACTCAACAACTAAAAAGGTTAACAAAAGAAAGTAAAAAAAGAATCAGCGCCCTTAGTAGAGTATTCTTGAATTCAAGAAGTTAGAGCTAAGTGCAAAACCACTTTAAACAACTATGCTTAAAGGGATAAAATAGTATTTGTTGTAAAGGATCATGAATGTAGCGATTTTACTCGTATAATATTGTAGGTGTGACTTGTGAAAATCTATCTACCTTAAACAAATAAAAACCTATCCAGAGACAACTTTATGTATTTCAGGAAATAAAACTAATTCAGATCCAAAAAATACTATTAAGAAGGAACAAGACTATGTAAGGTAAAAAAAATAATAGAGGCAAGAAACAAACTGTAAATACATCCAAGAACTGGAATCTTTATCAGTTATGAAAATGTCTCACAAACTTCTCTATACAAAAATCATTCCCAACCCTAGCTTTTGAACCCCTTTTCCTTGGTTCTTCATTGTTTTTATACAATCCTTTGAAAAATTGTTTCATTTACAAGTATGTAACTCCTAACTAATTAATAATTGGAAATATGTAGCAAGTGTGTTTAACATTTCGGTACATTGCAATGTCAAAGCATGGTGTGCAGTAAGCACCCAACGAGTAACTAAAATTACGATCTGAATCATCACATAGGAAAAAGGCAGTAAATCAACACTGTCGACATTGACACAAAGAAATTTAACCCAAAGTACAAGGCAATTCATATATTGTTAGTTGTAACCTTTTCTTGTGGAGCCTTGGGCATTTGAGGTATAATATGTCATGAGGCCCCAACAAGACAGGAAGGCCCAAATAAGCCTAAAGTCCCAAACAATTTGGTTGGATATGCAGGGTCCACACTGGAGTTCGACCCATTCAGGGGTTCAAGACCAATAAATTTTACAACGCACACCCGAACAACCTAATTGGTCTGGTCCCAGATCTATTCAGGCTAAGCCCCACACCAAAGTTTGAGGCACCGAAGATTTTAGGAGTGTTTCCTTTGTTCAATGCTCCCACTTGCCAAAAGGCCCAAACAAGTGAGAGGGCTTGAATAGGCAGGCAAGGCACAAAAAACCTACTGGGTTGACACTTAATTTTGGGGGTATTTAGGTGTTTGAGGAAGCTTTCCACTTCTGCTCCCATATAGGCCCAAATTTGGGCCACCTTCAACCTTTTAACTTTGGCCTTCATCCTTTCTCTAATCAAATCAAAAAGCACTATTCACATAAACTACAGAGTTGGTGAGTTGAGCTAAAGAGTTACAACTACGACGTCCCAATAATTGTTCAGTATGTTGCTCACATCATGCAGACAGGCAAGGATTTTGAGCTCGTTTTCTGGCTTCTTTTTGTGCTTATATGGAATTCTTTTCCTTTTCAGCAGAAACTTGAGGTGGTTCCCAAATAAAGCTCGAGAACATAAAGAATTTGATGGGCATTATTAAGCAAATATGTAGCAGTCCAAAAAAAAAATGACTAGGTCATTTTGAGCTACAATAGGAAGTACTCCCATGTTTGCAGTTGAAGAAGGCTTTGTACAAACTCAAGCAGGTACCCAAGTCATGGTATTTTGGGATTAATGGATACCTGATGAGTTTGGGCTTCACCAAGAGTGATACAGACCCTGACCTTTTCTTCATGGTTCTTGATGGTGATCCTTTGATCTTGGTGTTGTATGTAATTATTTGTTCCTTATTGGCGTAGAGAGGCTCATAGTCAGGTGCAAGAGGGAGCTGACCTCAAATTTTGAGATGAAGGACCTTGGCTTGTTGCATTATTTCTTGGGATTGGAGGTGTGGTAGAGACCATGCGATATCTTCCCCGAACAAGGGAAGTACATTGTTCATATTTTGAGGAGTTTAAGTATGATGGTTTACAAGTCAATGGCTACACCTATGGTGACAAATCTAAAGAAGAAGAGTGATTTTTCCTCATATTTAGATTAGGTGGATCACACTATGTACAGGCAGTTGATCGAATCCTTGATGTACCTAGTTAACACCAAGCCAGTTATTTGCTTTGCAGTAAACACCCTGCAATAGTTCATGATTGAGTTGAGGTATGTACATTGGGTTCTAGCGAAGCATTTGTTGAGATACCTGCGTGATACAATTGGATTTGGTTTGAGATATGTCTTGGATGGTGAAGTGAGGTTGCAGGGATATACTGATTTAGATTTTGTCGGGAGTGCAGTGGATAGAAAGAGCACCTTGAGGTGCTACTTTAGCTTGGGATCAGCTATGATATCTTGGTTTAGAGGAAGTATACTTCTGTCACACTTATTACAAAAAAGGTAGAATATATCGCAACCAATGTTGCAAGGCAGAAAGGAGTAAAGCTTTGGAAGCTACTTGCAGGGATATTTGATCGGGAGATAGAGACAACCTTGATACATTGTGATAATCAAAGTTGTCTCAAGATTTTGGAGAATCCAGTTTTTCATGACAGGTTGAAGCACATTGAGATCAAATATCACCTCATCTGATATATGGTGCAGAAGGGATAAATGAAGCTCCAGTTTGTCTCCACACACAAGCAGATTGTGGAAAATATCATCAAGCCTCTGTCTAGAACGAAGTTTGTATACTTCAAAAACAAGGTTGGCGTGATGTTGAATTTCTCCCTCCCATAGAGGGAGTGTTGATTTTTTTACAACATCGAGTAGACATTCTCCCATGGGGTCATGCTGATTTGACTAGTGTGGGAATGATGCAATCACCCATGGAGTCATGTTGATTTGGCTAAGGGTGAATGTGTTGATTTTTTATGATCTTTTAATATGATAATTTATTTCCCGTGATTTTTTCATTAATCCATCTCAAGTTACATTCATCATTAAGCAATTATACATGAAAAATCTCAACAGTAAAACAATCATGACAGTAGGATCACAAAGAGACAGCCAAACACAAGAGACAAAAATATTTGCCGTGGGAAAACCCTAACTAGGGAAAAACCCAACAATCGTTGCTTAGTAAAATTCTTCAATTCAAAAAAATTACAATCTAAGCTTCATCAAAGAAATTGAAAAATCCTGGGGCTAGACAAGCCCTTCTCCCAAAAACAACAGTTTCCTTTTCTACCTTTTTGGTCTCTCCACATGTCTGAGCTAGCTCGATATTCTCTCATTATTACTTTAAGCTCCTTGGTCCCCTCTAGACCTGAGGCTTGGTCTCAAAACAGGTTGTTATCTTCCTCTTGATTATCTCAGCAACCCAAAATTTAGGTTAAGGTCCCTCCTTACAAACTAAGGCTCTTGACCTCCTTTAGGGATACGACCCTCCTGCAAACACAAGAACTTCAACCCTCTTAACTCAAAAATATTCCTTTTCACATGCGTGAACAAATATATTAGTAGATGATGTCCCTTCGAATTGATGATTGAATGGAGTAGGTCAAGTCTTCTTTTATAGTGATTTGGAGTACCCCAAGGCTTCTATAAAGGTAACTTCAAAATATTGTTCCAATATTTTACAAGAATAATGTCAAGGTCCACAAGAACAAATTTAAGATTTCCTTTAAGCAGACAAGGTCAAAATAACTGATAGAGTGATCTCAAGATGACCTCTAAAAGTGGCTTCAAGTCTGCCCTAACCAAGGCTGAATTTGGCCTCAGTCAAATTTGTATAGAGCTAGAGAACAGGTTCATAATTTTTCTTCAAATGGAGGCTACAAAATAATTGTTCAGTAATGCTTCAAACATAAGGTATAAATAAGCTGAAGAAATATTACCAAAATTGTCAATAAGGAAACTTCACAACAATGTCTTATAGGATAGCCAATACTCCAAGCTTGCTTCAGATAAATTTTAAGGCTCAGCCTGTACAAAATATTTTCTTATAGTACTTTTGTAAATTTTTAAAATTTTTCTATGCTTGATGCAAATTTACTTCAAAATTCTAGGGACCGATACCAAATAGCAATCGCATAAACATGAAATTAAAATGCTAATAGAACATACCAATAGATCGACGGAAGACAAGCCAATAATATACTTAACTTTTTCAAACAAAGATGAAGAATGGTGGCGTTACGACGGTCAATAGGATGCTTCAACCAACAAAGTTGTCCTTAGGTAAACCAACCAAATGTGTCACACAACCCTCAAGACAGCTCCATAAATTCAAAGCTATCCTGTCAATGCAAAAGAGAAGTAGCAAAAGTCAACGCAGTAAGGTGAAAGTCAACTTTCAGCCTCGGTATGTGTGCCAATCAATGCGGCCTTTAGAAATTGAACTTTTGGTGAAGTTTGGAGGTCAAAGGACCAAGCATTGACCAAAGTCAACGCTATTCAAACTTGCGCTAAAACCCTAGAAATATCTGCACCAAAAATCCCTAGTTGCTACTCCACACGTGTGAGAAGAAAATGCCTCCAAAAGTGATCGAACCAATCAAACACAAGAGAGAAGTGTGTGATGAGTTGATGATGAAATCACCTCCAAGTCTCTCAAATTTATATCCATATGTGAGGATGTGTAACAAATCTATTGGGCTCTCAAGCCTACATTACAAATCTGGCCAACCTTGCACATAAGTGGAATAAATTCAAAATAAATTTTCTTCTCATCCGATCAAGATGATATTTAGATCAATCTTGCACCTCTCCGAAAGAGGAATCCAATAAAAATATTGGCATCATCAGCTGGGCAGTACAACATGGAGTTTGGACCTAGTTGCCCAAAATTAACACTCCCTCTCAACTAGGGAGAACTCCATCCACCAGTGCCATCCAAACATCGTGTGTCATCCCGCCGTAACTTGCTTTGCTGGCTTCTTTATTTCAAACGGTGAGTCACAAAGACATCACTCCCTGCTGACCTGAAGTCAGCTTAGAGGTCTGAAACCTCTATAGGACTCAAAGGAGTCTCATACTAACCCAAAGTTAGTTTAACTAACCTGAAGTCAGTTGGAGGTCCGAAACCTCACTAGACTTGATCCCAGATCAAGTGGTTCGACACATGCCATCCTAGACATAGAGAGTATGACAATTTCCGATGCATCCATCGGTCTTGTTATTGGTCTTTATCCACATTTCCCACCTCATTTTCCAAGATCAAAGGTACTTCCCATGAGTCCAAAACTCCATGGGTAAGATGCATACGGGGCACAGATCAAAGAGACGTGAACCAACTCAATATCATCACGGTGGGAAGAAGCACACCAATAAGGTTCAGCAAGCCTAGCCTTATGGTTTCTTATAGATCCAATAAGCTATCCAACAAAACCCTAAGAATAGGGTCGTTCCAAAATTCCAATATTCTCATGGAAGGTTAGGAACTTGACCTTCCCCAAGGGCGTAGTGAGAATATCCGTGACTTGCTCATCAGTTCCTATATGATCGAGCCTTATGGCACCTCGTTGTACCATATCGAGGATAAAATGGTACCTGATATCAATATGCTTCGATCCATCATGGAACACGGGATTCTCTGACAAACAAATCCCACTCTGGTTATCACAAAGGATAACGGTGGTATCTAGCACATGCCCGAACAACTCACTGAAGAGATTTCGCAACCAAATAGCTTCACAATAGGCCATACTTGCTGCAATGTATTCGACCTCAGCGGTGCTTAAAGCCACCGAATTCTACTTCCTACTCATCCAAGATATTGAAGCAGAACCAAGTGTGAAGAAACATCTATATGTGCTCTCGTGATCCACCACACTACCAACCCAATCAGCATCAGAATATCCATGGAGTCTCAAACTCCCGGAAGTGTATCTCAGCCCATGGTTTATCATGCCCCAAAGATATCTTAAGAGATTCTTGGCACCAACCTAGTGAATTTGATGAGGATCAACCATGTGTTGACTCAAAGTGTTCACTGAAAAACATATGTTTGGATGGGAGATCACTAAGAAGGCAGACATGAAATGAAGGCTTAAGAGTATTGTAACAAAGATCAACTCAAGGACTTCTCTTGAACACATAACGACACTGAATGGAATTGGAAACATTGACCCAAAAATGAAATGAAGGCTCTGAAAATAGTATGATAACCAAAAGATAAGCATATTACTGAACCCAATAGCCACAAAGATGAAGTGGAAAAGTGTCGTGTTCAAGAGCTACTAGCTTCCATTAAACAAAATGGAATCCCATATTTTCCCAATTTTCCCCAACCATACTGGTCAATACCTCTTTATTTTTTAACAAGCTTGAGGAGGATAACATATGCTTGATCTATAATTTCATCCTTCGGATGAATCCCTCCAATTATTTTTAATGAACCCTGAGAAGGAGTGGTTTTGGCCTTGTCATGCTTGACAAGTCCATCATTCTTTGATGTTTTAACAAGTCCAATGAAGGTACAACTCGACATATTTTTCATGTTTAGATTTTTTGACAAAGAGGCGGAAAAGAAAACTCTACATCTTCCTTTTTGTAGGTAGTCTCTCGAGTCGAAAAAGGGAGAAAAAAATACCCAAGAGAACCTCTTAGTCATGTTCGACTAAGGTATTCCTTTTTTTTAGCTAGTCTATCTCATTATGGAAAATGGTTAAACTTATACTGAGTACATGTATTTTCATTTACTTGTATGAGCTCGAAAGGAAAATTTCTCAAAAATATTTTCATATTTTGGGAGTCTGAAAAGAGCTGAAAGATGACTCTAGTGGGTTCCTTTTTGGTTAGTTTATAGAGTCTGAAAAAGAGATAAAAGTGTACTCTTCAATCAAAGTAACATGTGACAACATAGTAAAAACTTGCTACCAGTTGTAATCCTACTTAAAACACCACAATAAGGAATAAACATACCTGTTTCATAGTAAAAATGAATCATATCTAGGTCGAAATGTTAAAAAGGAATAAAATAACAAGAAAATTATGACAAATCTAAAATGACTTCTCATTTTTACCATTTCACACTTTACCTTCAACAGGGAATATTTGGAGCCATTTTCCCCTTGATCTTCTACAGTTAATTGTGACCAATCCAGGGAACCATTTCAAGTGTCATCATATCGAGGTAGGAGCTAAGACCTTTCTCTATCTTTGCAATGTTCATTTTTTTGTTTTGATGAAAATTTTTCAAGTTTTTGATGCCCCTTTGGTTCATAAAAAATGCCCTGGGACCAACGCACCCCTTTTGTGTCGAAAAGGGAATTGCACCTAGGTAGTGGAACATTGCAGACGACGGTAAAACACTCCCTCTAAGCCTCCTAGGGTGTGTTGGGCACGTTTATCCAATTTTTTTCTCAACTTTGCATAAAATTTTATCAGGATTTTTGCATGGGAAAGAGTATAATGAGTCCTTTTTTTATGTTTCAGGTACCCATTATCACAAAATTTCATTTATTTGGAAAAACAGAGCATGAAGAACAAGATATGGATGCATCAAATGACCCTACTACCATCCAGGAACTTAGAGATTGTGGGTTGTTGAAATTCTTCTGGCTTCTCGATATGTGGCAAAAAATGGAGTTGTTAAAGTATCTTATGTGTTCATGGGATGTTCATGCACAATTTCTCAGGTTTGGGGAGAATCTACTAAAGATATAGGTATATGATATTTACTTTATGATAGTATTGTCAAAGCGAGGTTTCACTATCTCTCTTCTAGGTGGAAGAAGTGGCAATGAGATTATGAAAGATTACATTGCTACCTATTGCAGACCTCAAGCCATTCCTACTAGGGATGGAAATATTAACCTAAAGGATGTGACCCAACTACCTTTGAGATTGATCTTGTTCATGATAGTAATATTGGTATACAACTCGACATTACATGTGGTAAGCATGTCATACATGTAGTATGGGGTAGAATGTCTAGTGCATACAATATTCAACTAGAGTGAGGGTGTCTTGGTCAACTTGAAGGAATAACTTACTAAAGAAAAGGAGGGGAAGTTGAAAACATTCGGCTATGGTTCCATCTTGGTTTATTTTTCCTTAGAGAGGGTACCATTATAGGTAATAGACTTTGACCATTAATATTTTAAGAAGTTTTACAATTTTTTTTTATTTTTTCATGTTCCTGAGACTAAACTCTTTGATGTTTTCATGCAGACATTGGACCTCTTCGACCAGTGGGTGCTACATATCTCTGTCACACAGAGAGACAACCATAGGAAGAGGCAGTGGGACCAATACAGGGTACTTTAGTGGGACAGGATGCACTACGAGATATTGAGGTGGCAGAGGTCCTAGAGGAGGCGGAGCACCACATGGAGGGATTGACTCATTGGGTTGATAAGACAATAGTCAATCATCTTCCATTGCAACTTCAACGACATACCATCTGTGTACCTAGTCGTATTGGTCAATTATCACACAAGATAGCTCGTGCAGTGTCGTTCTATCATGACCACCACTGATTGTCTACTTAGATGTTTGCATGTATTTTTTATATATGGGAAATGTATCCATACGTGTCTCGAGGAACACATTTTCTAAAACCAAACTTATCATATATATATATATATATACAGTGCTCCCTAGTTTATATTATGCTTTTGAATATAATTTGATGTGAATTGAAAGTTACTTACATTCATTGCAAATTTATATCTAAAACTAGATTAGCCAGGGCATCAGCTAAAGTGTTTATAATTATAGAAATATGTTCATATTATATGAAACAAAAATTATTTTTCATAAGATACACTCTCAAAACCATGCGAAGGATGTCAGGATTTCTCATCGAATAGATATTCCCAAGTTGTAGTACTACGTGATGTGAGTCAAGCCTGATGGCTATATGACAGATACCATGTGCAATAGTATCAGATAGAAGCTCCACCATTGCGCTATACTCAGTGATGTTATTAGTAGCGTAACCAATACAAATCTCTTACATGCTCACTATCTCACCATTTGGAGAAATATGGCCCATGCTACGGAGGATAGGTTTTGAGTCCTACCACTATCACCATCGGCATAACCAATGTATGGTTCGAGAGAGGTTGACAACTACAAGCCAAAGTAAAGGAGGATCAACATAAACCATGGGAAAATCTTAAAAAAACACTACAAACACACTAAACACACCTATATAGAGTATGTACACAGTCTACTATGAATGGTATCAAGTATAGTATTTTTTGAGATACAACCCATTTCTAGGCTGCGATGGTGGAATGCCATCAAGATCTACTAAATCATAAGCCCCTTTTTCTAGGACTCGTTTGAAAATGTATGGGACCAGCCACATAGGCTGGAAATCTCTTAGGCCTAACTTATCATCCTCCTGGTCATATAAGAGTACCAGATCTTCTTCTGAGAAGAATCTAGGCTTGACACTTTGTCATATTTCACTTTTATGTGTCTTTTATGAGCTTCGTTGGCCAAAGAAGCATCGCGTCGAGTCTCATCCAATCGAGTCAAGTGTAAAATAAACTTCTCTTCTGCGGAGGTAGTAGGGATAAGTTCGATAGCTAGTTTTAGCGGTAAAATTTTGCACTCAATGGGAAGGATTTCTTCCAAACCATAAACCAACTGAAATGGTGTGAATCCGGTAGTAGCACTTACTGAGGTTCTTGTGTCTTATTGTCTTATTTTTTGGGTAGTTATTAATGATAGAAAACACTAAGACTAATTAAGTGAAAGAAGAAGTTAATAAAATTAAGTAAAACAACATCACAAGTAGTTATCAACGTAAGAGAAATCATCTATTTAGTTTCCCCTGCATTTATCAGCAATATCCTTCCTTCAAGATGAACCTTTTATATGTCCTTCCTTATGTCCTCCCTTGTGTCCTCCCTGAAAATGATGTCCTTCAAGGTATCTTTGATGAATTTTTTTTTCTTATGCCAACTAGAATGAGATTCAAGTTTCCTTCTCCTTCATCTTTGCTCTGAAACCATGTTGATAAATTGATAAGGGTACCAATTAGGGTGATTTATCTTTACTTGATAATTTCTTGTGAAGTTATTTTGGATTCTTATTCCTTTTTTATTATGTTTTTTTCATCAAAAATTTACCAAAACAATAAACAATGAAGATCACAAATATACAATGAAGACAAGTTGTAGGCACCAAGCTAGGGAAAAACCCCTCCAAGGGGAAAACCAAAAAATTTATTATCTTCTTATATAATCAGATTGAATGAGGAATCTAAGACCCAAACAACAATACCCATACCTTAAAAAATACCCAAGTCATCCCTCCACCCAAGCTCTTCCAACAAGTCAACGTCAACTCGAGTCAAAACCCTCCAAATCATCACCTTATTCAAAACTTCGGCTCCCAACTTCAAAATTTTGGCCTCCAGCTTCAAAATTGTGGACCTGTAGTAATTTTTCAACTTCAAAACTTGCAACAAATTTAGAGTTATGCATGTGTGAGGAATGCAGGTCATATTTTAGGGCAGAAACTTCGATTTTATTATGTCTTTCTCTCTCTTATTACCCAGCTTCTTGTTCTCTTGAATTTCAGACTTCTTGACTTGGAGATCAAAATTTCTTGAGTGGTGCTTCAAATGAATTCTAAATGTCTCTATTTATACACATCAATGAGGTTGAATTATGCCTTCTAGGGCCGATTTGGTCTTATAGGTACAAACATTACATTTTTTTACTCAAATGTATCTCTTTTTCCACTTTCTCTTCAAAGCCCAAATGGGACTTGACTCTAAAACAATATTTTGACTTATGAAAAATATTATTTTTTACTCAATAAACCCTAGAAGCATGAATAACATGCTTGACCTAGATGACCAAATAATTTGAGCATGAAACCCATGCTTGAACAATAATATTTTTTTTCTTCTTTTGATCTTTACATGAAATATAAAATAACATAAGCACAATAGTAATTATGAAGACCGAACCTAGTTACATTTTCTCACATAAGAAGCAAGATCAATTCCTCTGACTAGAAAAACTTGTCATCTTCAAAGTGATTTCTAGAAAAAAATAAATATTTGATGATTTTGAGGAATTCCTTGTCTTGAATTTTAGCCTTGACATTATTGATAGTATTCGATCTATTAACCTCAAGAATAATTTTCTTCCCATATAGAGTTTTGAGATCTACCTTTAACATCTCAAAGAGAAAACCAATTAGTTTTACTTATGATTTTTTATATCTCCATTCCACCTCTCAAATGGAAAACCAATTCAAATTTATTCCTTCTAGATGTTATAATAAGTGAAGGTACCACCTGTTAGAGTCGGTTTGTTTATCCCTCCGTCAGAGATCAAAATCTCTTTTGTTGCATTTCATTTTTAGGTGTCTCATTCAGTTTGGTTATTTGCATTCCATTAGGAGCATCCATCTTCTGGAAGAAGGGTTTTGTCACTCATGTCCCTCTTGTCATGTACCTGCTGGTTTGTGTCTATTTATCAAAATCAATTTTAAAGTCATTTACGGTCCTGTTTTGGTCTCTTAGTCAAAAAGAGTCATTTCAGTCATTAGGTCTAGGGTTTCGCAAGTTTTGTCTTCAAAGTGTCCAATGATGCCAGCAGGCCAAAGGGAGGATCAAAATAAGTTTTCATCTCAAGAAATTTCATCGTTATAATGTAAGATCTTGACTTTTATTCAAAAATCTGTTTTGAAGAAAAATCGTCATTTCGTCTTTTGTAATAAATTCCATGTATATTTTCCAAGTTTTTCAGTCGTGAAGATGTTCAAGCGCGGCCCTGGTCGCCTTTGCCAAATTTCATGCCAGTCATCCCTGCAAAAAAGTTGACAAAAGTTTCATCATTCAAGTTAAAAAGGTCAAAATGGAAACAAAAACAAAGTTTGTATTAGGAAGTGAAAAGTGCCAAAGCCAAAACATAAGAAAGTGGGTTTTTGCAAAAAAAAATCAAATCCATGACTATAAAAGATATTTTCACCATTCAAATGTCATTTGCATGCAAGAAGTTGTCAAAGACCCAAGGGAAAATTGTGGGAGGAACGAAATCGTGAGTTAGAAGCCGAGACTGTGTATTGGAGTGCTGCGCGGCACGTTGGGAGAAGGTGCGGCACACAAGGAGGTCGCGGTGCATACAGCCGCACATCATCGTGTATCTTTCAATGAGTGCGGTGCACAGAGCTGCCAAGTGAAAATTTCACCACTGCTTCCAATTTTTTCAAAACGACTTCATCCCCTTTGCTCTGTGTAAGTTTAAATCATCTTGCTATTACCTTTGGTCAGTGTTTGGAGTTGTTTGAAGATTGGTTGGAGGATTTGTAATATCAAAACGTAAACCCTATCATTTCTTTAAAACGGTTCCTTAGGATTTGGATTTCAAGTTTTAAAAGTCTGATTTTTGTGCCAAGTATTGTAAATCCCATTCTCATCTGTGGTTCCTTTTCCCCATCACTACCATATCATCATACAGTCACTGGTTCCCATTTGTCCCTAAACCATACCATTCCTTATCACTATCACTCTCCCATATTATTTTCAAAATTCCTAAATCCCTAAACCCCACATTCCTAAAATACAGTCAAGTGACTGTTATTGCATTCTAATTCACTTGACATTCCAATATACTCATTGTCCCTATTTATCACAGTCCCTTCCTGCTTGGTATATTTTGGCAATTGGAGACAAAGACACAAAATTTTCATTTCTCATTTTTAAACAAACCAAACATACACTTGACATACACATTGAAACACCATGACGGACACAGAGTCATCATATGAGCAAGACAGTGATTCTACCACAGAGCTTCATGCACCGAGAAGGCCTCGTAAAGGATTGCTCAGATTCAACATCATCAGGAGTTAGCCCGGTTGTTTGTTTTACATTTGCGTGATGGTCAGGTTACTCTCGCTGGTGTAAATTTCACCTTGACACCAGAAACCATTTCTCAGGCAACAGGAATACCGAATGTAGGTGAGGGAGGAACAAGAGATAGCAGTGATGAGTGCATTACGAGCTCCTACATCGAATGAAGCAGTGTGAGGGCACCAACGTGGTATTCTATTCCTATTTTCAAAGGAATCTTATGCATCATTGATGAGAATCATTATCCGATACTAGTTGTGAGGTCGTTTCTCCTGTCTCCTGCTGGCGACGAGCATCGATTATCATGGCATTTCATGAGAGTGAGGATGATGAACATACCATATTTCATGTGCCGAAACATAGAGAGGATGACTACTCTTGTGCAGAAGAAGACTCCCGAGCAGCAGTACAACAACATTTATCATTATGCACTCATCAAGATCATTGTGGTACATCAGCTTGGATTGCAGGGCATTGCATGGGAAGATTTCATTTCCCGTGACTTCTTCATAGCCCCTCGCCTCCTCCGGAGATTGTTCACGATGCAAGTGAGCCTTCACATTGGTTTGAAGGTCACGAGACATAGCCTATCGGTGTGCCAGTATTTGTTACTTATCAGAGAGGCACGAGATCATTATTTGCAGCAGCCCGACGAGTACTATCTCCACCCGGGGTGGAAGGGGTCTCGTTGCCGTCGTCATCAGCACAGGTAAAGGTACAGGACAGAGGAAAGAGGCCTATGCAGGAGGAGGGCCCTTCAGGAGGCCATGATACTCATTTCATATTTCTTGATGAGGATTTGAGCTCTCCAAGCTCAAAACTGAGGGAGATCATTTAGGAGCAGAAAGCTGAGATCGATACATTGAATGACAAGTTGCAGAGAGCTCAGTGGATCATAAACTATCTGGAGCAACGCAACAAGCAGTTGGAGGATCCGCAGAATATCATGGAGTTGCAAATCATCCGTGAGAACCGACAAGCTACCCAAAGAAGCCCATCCGAGATGACACCTATTGAGCGGGAGATTGAGGCTGTTAGAGAGACTTGGCTTGAGAGAGTCAACATTCATCTTGAGAAGCTGTTGGAGAAGGTGAATAAGGAGAAAAACATGCTCGGGCACATGAAGAATCACTATTGGGCATGCACACATGTTTGCAAAGCGAAGATCAAGATCCTGAAAGCGAGGCTAAGGAGGGCACTGAAACGTCGAAAAAGACATGATAGGCTCCAAATCTTGGTCGAAGATTCTTTGGCTGAGCATGGCATTTGATCAGGGACCTACAGCCCATATTTCAAGGAATTTGGAAATTTTTTTGTCAATTTTGATTTTTTTTTGTCACAAAATAGGTTTTTCTGCCCAACGCGTAGCACCACTTGGTGCGCGCTTATAATTGGCAGCTCTTCAGGGGGAAAAATTTGTGTTTCTGGATTTTTTATGAAAATTTATGCATGCTCATAGATTACCTAAGGATTTCATCAAGTTCTGTGTTGCCTAAAGGGTCAAAAACACCCTAAAAATGGCCTTTCTGCCACTTTTTGCACCCACAGGAAGCAGTGTTGGGAGATTGAACTTTTGGAGTGGAAAATGGCAACCAAATCTAGAAATTCCACTTGGGTTTGGAAGTAGACAGGCAGGGCTTTCCAACGAGCTATCATGAGCTCAATTTGGACCTCAGGAAGTGCCTCAAAATCAGCTCCAAAGTTGTGCTACGCTAGAGATTTTGGGCGCGGCGCATAGAGAATTTTGGCCTATTTTTCACTCCACAGCTCAGAATTTCGCCTAGTTTTAGGCAGTTTCACTTTTTCATGTAACTATTGATGTACCTTGATGTAATTTCATGTTCATTATGTAATTTTGGCACATTTTTACTTTTTCTAGAAGATTCATTCATTAAAAGGTGAAATGTGAGTGAATGGATCAGTTTCCTAGCATATAGAGGCAAGTTGTTTCATGGCCTATTTTCTAGTTCCTAGTTTAGATATGGTTGAAAAAACTCCTAGAATGATGAGATTGACCCCCAGAGGCATGGGAATGGGTTAGGCTTGTCTATATGATG
Source organism: Pinus albicaulis (assembly GCA_034641835.2). Taxonomy (NCBI): domain Eukaryota; kingdom Viridiplantae; phylum Streptophyta; class Pinopsida; order Pinales; family Pinaceae; genus Pinus; species Pinus albicaulis. The sequence continues at coordinate 460,480,431 of CM076569.1, read as the reverse complement.
TATTTTCTCAGTCATTTTCAGGGTTGGACACTTGGGATTGCTAGCACTTCATTGTACATTTCATTCTGCAATTTTGGCAAAGGAATAGACCAGGGTTTGCAGCCCTCTTTCGGATCCTTGTGGCTCTGTGTTTTGATGGTGTTTTCTTCTATGTATATGTAATTTCACTTATTTTTATGTGTACCATTTTCATTCTTCTTTCTTCTTAAACTAAACAAACAAGTTATAAAGGTAGAATTCATTGGTTTGCATTGCTCTACCTTCATTTTTGTTTAGTTTTTCATGTTTTCATCTGTTTGAGGAGGACTCTTGAGAATATCTTGCCCTCTTTAGCTCCTCACTAGTCTGATCCATCCATCCACTCAAGCTAAAGCATCAAAACTATTGCCTTCCTTGCCCCAATCAGAACTCTTCAAAAACTAGGCCTAAACCCCGCACCCAAAACTGTCTTTCCCTTGATCCAGCAAAAAACCCCAAAAACACAATCAAACTCCTTCAATTATATACCTAGCCTAAAATTAGCTTTCATTTCAGTCATCTCAAGCCCTATTGGTTACTTTTCGCTGAGATTGACCCGGAGAGAGCCCTCTCCTGTTCTGGTAGGGCTAGCTACCAGACTGAGTGTGGTTTGATGTTACCCTGAACTCTGCCTTCCTTCAGCCTGAGGTAGATTTAGGTAATAACATAGTGGCGACCATACTGGGGAAGAAAATGTTTTTCTTGTTGGTGTTAATTGTTTTATAAGCTACAGACGGAGCCTGAAGTTATGCCAGGTAGCCTTCAAAACGCTTTTGCTTTGCATTAGCGGAAGTAGATAAACACTGCTTCATTCAATCTCCGGTATAGCTTGTGAACGTGACACTTGACTTGTGAATTGCCCCAGTATATCAGATCGTTCTGGACTTTTGGGTGATGAGTCTAGAATTTGGTAGGCTGAAAAAGTTGGTTTTGTCCCTTTGATTTTGAAATTAATCCAACACACTGGCTTCCAGAAGACATACTAGAGAAAATCCGGATCCCGATCCACCTCCAGTGTATGAGAATCCCAATCTGATTTCAAGAATCCTTCGTAGAGAAAGTCTCGTGATTCCTCTTTTCAAATATTATTCATGTCCCGCTGTGTTTGAATATCTTGAATATATTGAATTTGACGAGCAATTTGAGTTGTCGTTGTTTGAGACTAAGTCTGAAAGTGCGATTGGTTCTAATGTCATAAATCCCGAGTTTATTAAGTATCTTGAAATTGAATAGGCTAATAGATACATCGATAGTTACATCTTGAATATTCAAAACTCCATTGTTGCAACAAACATTCCTGAGTTTATAGAATCTGCATCTGAAACTCTTGGTCCATCAGCAGTTACCTCTGATTCACAGGTTCATACCCAGCTTCCTTTCATTCCTACTATTCCCATGCAACCATCTATTTATGATCAACAATGTGCAGTAGTTTCTCCTCCATCCACACCACATACACCTCACACACCTACTACTCCTACTCCACCCGTTTCTCCAAAATAGATTATAAATCCACCAAGAGCAATGGCTGCTAGATTCGCACCCCTTGTCTTGCCTCTAAACTTGGATGCTATGCCCGCGGATTATCAAAGTAAAATCCCATTGTTTGATGGTACTCCTCAGAGTCTTCCGACTCAGCAACATATTGATAGAAAGGTAGAATTCTTTGATCTTCATGAAATTGATGAAAAAAATGTGACTATGAGATTGTTTGTGCAAACTTTTGGAGGTGAAGTAAGGAAATGGTTCAGAGCTTTGTAGCCTAGAAGCATTGCTACATTGGCCAAGCTGCAAAGACAATTTTTAGATTGGTGGGAAGTAAAGAAAGATCCTCTTCAAATCACTTCTGAATATACCAAGATCAAGCACAATGCTGGTGAGTTCGTCCAAGACTATTGTGTTAGATTTAATGCGGTTTATAATGCAATTCCTGATGATTTAAGGCCATCTAAGAAGTCAGTTTTGCTTAAGTTTCCAGATGGTTTTCATCCGGACATGGCCTATCCATTACGAGAAAGAGACCCGCCCACCCTGGAGGACATGCAGAAAATTGTGGTGAGTGTTTAGGCGAATTTGAATGACAAGAGAGCTAGATTGAAAGCAGAGAAGAAAGTCATGATAAAGGAAGAAGCTTCTACTTCAGAACAACTACTTCGCAAAGTGGAAAATATGTTTGAAAGAATGACGCTTGATAAGCCCGAACCGTAGATCAGAAATCCCAACTTCCGTGGACAACAAAAACCTCAATTCAGGATCAAACAACGAGAGCAGCGAGCACCAAAACCGCCAGCACAACAACAGGTAAAGACTCCTTTACAACAGAATTTTGTTGGCCCCGAATCAGATGACGAAGATAATGTAATCGGAGAAGAAAATCACTTTTTTACACCTGATGACATGCCAACCTTTATCACTAAGGAGGAGGAGTTTGCAGAAAGTTCAGCTATACAAAGGGATGAGGATTTTATCTTGGCAAATGAGACAGCTCTTGAAAAAGAGTCGGATGAGTATTAGAGAGGTTATATGAATGCTTTGTCCACCCAGCAGAAACAATATTCACTTAGAAACAGATATGTGCCTATCAAACCAATCCAAAAGAGAAAAGAAGTTGCAGCACCAAAAAATGATGTACCCATTACACAAAAGAAGGGAAAATATGTAGTTGATCCTACTACAAGCAAGTCTCCAGCATCAAGTGAAAGATCAAATCAGCCAATTGTATCAAGGGAGAAAGCTGAAAAGAATGATGCTCCAGTCAAAGAGGTAGAAAAAACTTCAGCTTTTAGCTTAGAAGGTGAGATTGCTAAGTTAAAAGTTTCCATTCCTTTGACTGAGTTAATGAGAAATAACAGCTACAAGGGTCAAGTATCTAAAATTTTGAATTTCGATCCAATGTCTGATATTGTGAATGTGGAAGATGATCAACCTGAGTTGATCTTTGGTCCAGCATTGGATGGTGAGTCTCCCGATAGTGATGTGCCGCCTTTTTATATCAGCCTTAGATTGCATGATTTTGTGTTACATAATGCCATGTTTGATTCTGGAGCTTCTCACAATCTCATGCCGAAGGCGATTATGGAGAAATTGGGATTAGACATCACTCGGAAATATCATGATCTGTATTATTTTGATTCCAGTAGATTAAGATGCATTGGGCTTATTAAATATTTGGTGGTAAGTTTAGATAAGATTCCGGCGAAGAATGTTTTGATGGATGTGGTTGTGGCAGACATACCTCCAAGATTTGGCATGCTTTTTTCCATATCTTGGGGAGCAAAATTGAAGGGAACATTGCAGTTCGATTTCTCCTATGCTACCATTCCTGTGTTCGTTCAGATGAGAAGATTATTTCAGGAACAGAAGATGAAGTATATGATCACCAGCAAGGAGAAACCGGTAAATCATCCGGTAAATTATGTACATACAGATTTAGAGTCTTTTGTTTTTTATTCAGATAGTTTTAATGATGTAGATAGTCAGTTAGTTGAAGCAGAAGAAATTCCGGAGATCACAAAAAATTTCAGAGAAGATTTGATGAAAGAGAGACAAGAACCTGAGAATTCCGCTGAGATATCAGCCTTCCAAAAGCAGCAGAAAGTTGAGGGACAGCAAGCAGAAATAACAGAGCAAACGAAATTTCAGCACTTGGAAGTAGATGAAGAAGGTTTATGGACTATGGATTTCGATGGTGCAGTTGGGAGTGATGGTGCTGGAATCGGTATTTGGTTACGCAGTCCTTTTTCCGCCCCAAACAAGGTACCTAGTAATGTGAGAGTTTGTTCTTACAAATTAGCATTTGATTGTTCCAATAATGAGGCAGAATACAAAGCTTTGATTGCTGGTCTGAAAATACTTAGGAAGTTGAATGCTAAGAGGATTGCATTCTATGGTGACTCCGAGTTGGTAATTAAGCAAGTGAAGGGTGAGTATCAAACTAAGAATCCTAGAATGCGAGCTTATCGAAATGTTGTTCTTGATATCTTGAAGTTGTTTTCAGACTATACTTTGACTTGTATCCCTCGTATTCAAAATGGTATTGCGGATGCTCTTGCTAAGGCAGCTAGTAATTTGAAGATTCCAATGAACTCAAGTAAAAAGTTCGAAATCCATGTGAGACATCATCCAACTGTCCCGGACAACCAAAGGAATTAGCAAGTATTCCAAGATGATGATGAGATTAATGAGTTTCTGCAAAACAAAGGAAAATTCAAAGAGACTTCAATTGACATGGAGCATGATGATGGTGAGGCTGATGTGCAAATAAATCATATGGAAGTGTTGCAGCTGAGATATAATGTCATTCCTAAGGGTTTTATACCTTTAGAAGAACTTTTTGATCAAGATGACGTAGCTAGAAAACCAACCTTGTGGCCAACGGAAAAGGGAGTTGAAGACGTGAACATTGGAACAACTGAGAATCCAAATATGGTGAAGTTGTCTAAAGCATTTCCACCGGAGGTAAAAGCAAAATATGTGAGTTTGTTGTCTTCTTTTGCTGATGTTTTCGCTTGGGATTACTCAGATTTAAAGACGTATGATACCAATATAATTCAGCACACTATTCCTATTAAGCCAAATCAAAAGCCTTTCCAGCAGAAGTTGAGAAGGATAAATCCGAAGTTGCTGCCCTTGATTGAAAAGGAGGTGAATCGATTATACAAGGCTGGTATCATTGTTCCTATAAGATTTTCAGATTGGATTTCCAATTTGGTGCCCATTCCCAAAAAGACAGGTGAGATTCGTTTGTGCATTGATTTTAGGAATTTGAACAAAGTGTCTTTGAAAGACAACTATCCATTGCCCAAAGTGGATCACATATTGCAGCGAGTAGTTGGAGCATCTCGTATGTCACTACTCGATGGTTATTTCGGGTATAACCAAATTTTGGTCCATGAGGATGATAGAGAAAAAACAGTGTTCACCACTCCGTGGGGAACTTTCCATTACGCTAAAATGCCTTTCGGTTTGAAGAATGCTGGTGCGACATTTTAGCGCGCAATGGATATGGCATTTGCGAATGAGAAAGATGTTTTCCTTGTTGTGTATCTTGATGATTTGATGGTCTTTTCCAATTCTGATGAAGAGCACCTTTACCATTTGAAAATTGTTTTTCAACGATGCAGAAAGTATGGTGTGTCACTCAATCCAAAGAAGAGTTTGTTTGCTATGGATGAGGGCAAACTCCTTGGTCACATTATCTCAAAATATGGCATCCGTATTGACCCAGCACGAGTTGAAGATATTCAGAAAATTGATCTTCCCCGGAATAAGAAGGAGATTCAGTCTTTTAATGGTAAGATGAAATTTTTACGCTACTTTGTGCCTAACCTTGCTGAACATTTAAGAGAGATTACATACATGCTTAAGAAAGACAATGTAGTAAAGTGGAGTGAGGAGGCGGTAAAATCTTTCAATCTAGTGAAATTGGTTCTTTCTTCAGCTCCTGTTTTGATCAGCCCAGATTACACTCAGGATTTTATTTTGTTTTCATTTTCTTCGGAGAATACTATGGCGGCGATGTTAATGTAGAAAAGAGATGGGCATGAGAAACCAATTGCTTTTTTCAGCCGTACTATAAGAGATGCAACCCTGAAATATAACATCATTGAAAAGCAAGCTCTTGCTCTTGTGAAGGCATTAAAAGATTTTCGAGTATATATTCTGCATTCTCATATTATTGCTTATGTTCCTAATGCTGCTGTAAAGGATGTTTTAGTGCAAACAGATCCGGAAGGGAGACGGGGTAGATGGATTGCAGCCTTGTTGGAGTATGATGTGGAGATAAAGCCCACAAAGCTTGTCAAAGGACAAGGGTTGGCAAAGTTAATGGCTGAATCGAATTTTCACGCTTTGGACATCAATCTTATTGCTTCTATGTCCGAAGACGATGAGGAAATTTCATCAGTTCAGGTATCAGAAATTTTTGTGACATCTCCTTGGTATTCAGATATTGTATATGTGCTTCAAAATTTGTCACCACCACCCGGCATGGCTAGAAACAAAAGTAGAACTCTGAAATTGAAGGCTGCTAAGTTTTGTGTTTTGAATAACTCACTTTATTGGAAAGATCCTAGTGGTGTTTTGCTGAATTGTTTGGTGGAAGAAGAAGCAAAGCGGGTTATGGGGGATTTTCACAAGGGAGATTGTGGCGGTCACCTTTTTTGGAAGAAAATGGCCAATAATATTTTGAGAGCGGGATATTATTGGCCGAAATTGTTTGCTGATGTGTACAAGACTGTCAAAAGCTGCCATGAATGTGAGATTTTTGAAGGAAGATAGAAATTACAGCCTTTTCCGCTTAAGCCCATTGAGGTGAGTGCTCCTTTTCAGCAGTGGGGTTTGGATTTCAATGGCGAAATTCATCCCGCTTCTTCACGTCAGCATAGATGGATCCTAACAGTGACAGATTATTTCACGAACTGGATTGAAGCAATCCCCACCAGGCAAGCTACAGATTCGGTAATAATTTCTTTCCTTGAGAATAACATTTTGTCTTGTTTTGGTTGCCCGAATAAGTTGATCACTGATAATGCAGCAGCTTTCAAATCAAAAAATATGATTGAGTTTTGTGACAAGTATAAAATCATTTTGGGACACTCAACTGCTTATCATCCGCAAGGCAACGGATTGGCGGAGTCTTCCAACAAATCTTTAGTCAACATTATTAAAAAGTTGCTAGAAAAGAACAAGAAGAGGTGGCATAAGAAGCTGGTCAATGCACTATGGGATGATCGAGTAAGTCAAAATAAATCCATTGGTATGTCCCCCTTTGAGTTAGTTTATGGAGTTGATACAGTGTTCCCTACCTCTCTCGCAGTTCCGGTGGTCAAAATTCTACAGGAAGCTGGCAGTGAAGAAGATCATATGCAGAGAAGAATAAATCAAATGGTCCATTTGCCGCAGACGAGGGAAGAATTTTTTCAAAACACATTCAAGCTGCAGGAGAGAATTAAGAAGATCTACGACAGAAAAGCAAAGGCGGACAAATTTCAGTTGGAAGAAGTGGTGCTGAAATGGGATGCAAGGAACGAAGAAAAGGGTAAGCACAGTAAGTTTGAAAATATCTGGAAAGGACCTTTTAAAATTGCTGCATATCGGGGTCAGAACACTTTTCTTCTAAAGGAGATGAACGGGGAAGATTGTCTAGGAGGGCTGGTCAATGGTCGGCTGCTCAAGCGGTACCATTTCTAAGATGTTTTCTGCTGATTACATTGTCATAGTACATACCATTTATATCAGTTTCATCGTAAGTGTGCACTGTGATCTTTTCTTTAGTCTGGAGCCCGAGGTGGAGGCTATAACTCTGAAGAATTATTTCAGTTTTGGTTTGAGTTTGTCGAGTCAGGTCTTTCAGTCATTTTGGTTTCAAAATTGAGTCAGTTTGAGTCAATTTTTAGTCAATAAATTGAGTCAAGAGTCTTGTGTTGATTTTTCGAAGTTATGGACTCCATAGCCCAATGGATGAAGGCACTGTCTGCTTTCCAAAGATCTGTAGTTCTTGGCACCTCCAAGGAGCTACCATCCCCATTGGAGCCAATGTTAGAGTCGGTCTGTTTATCCCTCCGTCAGAGATCAAAACTCTTTTATTGCATTTCATTTTTAGGTGTCTCATTCAGTTTGGTTATTTGCATTCCATTAGGAGCATCCATCTTCTGGTGGAAGGGTTTTGTCACTCATGTCCCTCTTGTCATGTACCTGCTGGTTTGTGTCTATTTATCAAAATAAATTTTAAAGTCATTTACAGTCCTGTTTTGGTCTCTTAGTCAGCAAGAGTCATTTCAGTCATTAGGTCCAGGGTTCCGCAAGTTTTGTCTTCAAAGTGTCCAATGATGCTAGCAGGCCAGAGGGAGGATCAAAATAAGTTTTCATCTCAAGAAATTTCATCGTTATAATGTAAGATCTTGACTTTTCTTCAAAACTCTGTTTTGAAGAAAAATCGTCATTTCGTCTTTTGTAATAAATGCCATGTATATTTTCCAATTTTTTCAGTCATGAAGATGTTCAGGCGCGGCCCTGGTCGCCTTTGCCAAATTTCATGCCAGTCATCCCTGCAAAAAAGCTGACAAAAGTTTCATCATTCAAGTCAAAAAGGTCAAAATGGAAACAAAAACAGAGTTTGTATTAGGAAGTGAAAAGTGCCAAAGCCAAAACATAAGAAAGTGGGTTTTTGCAAAACAAAAATCAAATCCATGACTATAAAAGATATTTTCACCATTCAAATGTCATTTGCATGCAAGAAGTTGTCAAAGACCCAAGGGATAATTGTGGGAGGAATGTAATCGTGAGTTAAAATCCGAGACTATGTATTGGAGTGCTGCACGGCGCATTGGGAGAAGGTGTGGTGCACAAGGAGGTCATGGTGCATACAGCCGCACATCACCGTGTATCTTTCAACGAGCGCGGCGCATAGAGCTTCCAAGTGAAAATTTCATCACTGCTTCCAATTTTTTCAAAACGACTTCATCCCCTTTGCTCCGTGTAAGTTTAAATCATATTGCTATTACCTTTGGTCAGTTTTTGGAGTTGTTTGAAGATTGGTTGGAGGATTTGTAATATCAAAACGTAAACCCTATCATTTCTTTAAAACTGCTCCTTAGGGTTTGGATTTCAAGTTTTAAAAGTCTGATTTTTGTGCCAAGTATTGTAAATCCCATTCTCATCTGTGGTTCCTTTTCCCCATCACTACCATATCATCATACAGTCACTGGTTCCCATTTGTCCCTAAACCCTACCATTCCTTATCACTATCACTCTCCCATATTATTTGCAAAATTCCTAAATCCCCAAACCCCACATTCCTAAAATACAGTCAAGTGACTGTTATTGCATTCTAATTCACTTGACAGTCCAATATACTCACTGTCCCTATTTATCACAGTCCCTTCCTACTTGGTATATTTTGGCAATTGGAGACAAAGACACAAAATTTTAATTTCTCATTTTTAAACAAACCAAACATACACTTGACATACACATTGAAACACCATGACGGACACAGAGTCATCATATGAGCAAGACAATGATTCTACCACAGAGATTCATGCACCGAGAAGGCCTCGTAAAGGAGGCAAACATGTGAGGGAGGAGCCCACCTCATTGACTCAGTTTTCGGCCTGCCCACTTGCCATGGCATGTTTCTGAGATTAGTCATGCTATCAATATTGTGAGAGGATTGCTCAGATTCAGCATCATCAGGAGTTAGCCTGGTTGTTTGTTTTACATTTGCGTGATGGTCAGGTTACTCTCGCTGGTGTAAATTTCACCTTGACACCAGAAACCATTTCTCAGGCAACAGGAATACCGAATGTAGGTGAGGAGTGGAACAAGAGACAACAGGTGGATAGAGTGCATTACGAGCCCTACATCAGACCTAGCTATGTGAGGCAGCTCAGCCGGGTATTCCCATTCTGGTTTCTAAAGGAATCTTATGCACCATTGATGAGACTCATTATCTGATACTTCAGTTGTGAGGGTCGTTTCTCCCGTATCTATGCATACCACATCAGATTATTGATGCATTTCATGAGAGTGAGGATGATGAACATACCATATTTCATGTGCCGAAACATAGAGAGGATGACTACTCTTGTGCAGAAGAGTACTCCCGAGCAACAGTACAACAGCATTTATCATTATGCGCTCATTAAGATCATTGTGGTACATCAGCTTGGATTGCAGGGCATTGCATGGGAGGATTTCATTTCCCGTGACTTCTTCATAGCCCCTCAACCTCCTCTGGATATTGTTCACGATGCAGGTGAACCTTCACATCAGTTTGAAGGTCCCGAGACAGAGCCTATTGGTGTGCCAGTGTATGTCACTTATCAGAGAGGCACGGGAGCATTATTTGCAGCAGCCCGACGAGTACTATCTCCAACCGGGGTGGAAGGGGTCTCGTTGCCATTGTCATCAGCCTAGGTACAGGACAGAGGAAAGAGGCCTATGAAGGAGGAGGGCCCTTCAGGAGGCCAGGATATTGATTTCATGTTGATTTATGTGGATTTGAGCTCTCCAAGCTCAAAACTGAGAGAGATCATTCAGGAGCAGAAAACTGAGATCGACACATTGAACGAAAAGTTGCAGAGAGCTCAGTGGGTCATAAACTATCTGTAGCAGCACAACAAACAATTGTAGGATCAGTAGATGATCATGGAGTTTCAAAACATCCGTGAGAACCGGCAAGATGCCCGAAGAAGCCCATCCGAGTTGACACCTATTGAGCAGGAGATTGAGGCTAATAGAGAGACTTGGCTTGAGAGAGTCAACATGCATCTTGAGAAGCTATTGGAGAAGGAAAATAAGGAGAAGAACATTCTCAGACATATGAAGAACCATTATTGGGCACGCACACATGTTTGCAAAGCGAAGATCAAGATCCTGAAAGCAAGGCTAAGGGGGGCACTGAAGCGTCGTAAAAGACATGATAGGCTCCAAATCTTGGCCGAAGCTTCTTTGGCTGAGCATGATACTTGATGAGGGACCTTCAGCCCAAATTTCAAGGAATTTGGGAAAAATTTTGTCAACTTTGAATTTTTTGGTCACAAAACAGGTTTTCTTGCCCGACGCGTAGCGCCACCTTGTGCGCGCTTATAATTGGCAGCTCTTCAAGGGAAAAAATTTGATTTTTTGGATTTTTTATGAAAATTTATGCATGCTCATGAATTACCTAAGGATTTCATCAAGTTTTGGGTTGTCTAAAGGGTCAAAAACACCCTAAAAATGGCCTTTCTGCCACTTTTTGCACACACAGGAAGCAGTGTTGGGAGATTGAACTTTTGGAGGGGCAAATGGCAACCAAATCTAGAAATTCCACTTGGGTTGTAAAGTAGACAGGCAGGTATTTCCAACGAGCTATCATGAGATCAATTTGGACTTCGAGAAGGGCCTCAAAAGAAGCTCCACAGTTGTGCTATGCATAGAGATTTTGGGCGCGGCGCATAGAGCATTTTGGCCTATTTTTCACTCCACGGCTCAGAATGTCACCTAGTTTTGGCCAGTTTCACTTTTTCATGTAACTATTGATGTATATTGATGTAATTTCATGATCATGATGTAATTTTGGCACATTTTTACTTGTTCTAGAAGATTCATTCACCAAAAGGTGAAATGTGAGTGAATGGATCAGTTTCCTAGCATATAGAGGCAAGTTGTTTCATGGCCTATTTTCTAGTTCCTAGTTTAGATATGGTTGAAACAACTCCTAGAATGATGAGCTCAACCCCTAGAGGCATGGGAATGGGTTAGGCTTGTCTATATGACGTATGTTCTCAGTCATTTTCAGGGTTGGACATTTGGGATTGCTAGCACTTCATTGTACATTTCATTCTGCAATTTTGGCAAAGGAATAGACCAGGGTTTGCAGCCCTCTTTGGGATCCTTGTGGCCATGTGTTTTGATGGTGTTTTCCTCTATGTATCTGTAATTTCACTGATGTTTATGTGTACCATTTTCATTCTCCTTTTTTTCTTAAACTGAAACAACAAGTTATAAAGGTAGAATTCATTGGTTTGCATTGCTCTGCCTTCATTTTTGTTTAATTTTTCATGTATTCATCTGTTTGAGGAGGACTCTTGAGACCCTCTTGCCCTCTTCAGCTCCTCACCGGTCTGATCCATCCATCCACTCAAGCTAAAGCATCAAAACTATTTCCTACCTTGCCCCAATCAAAATTATGCAAAAACTAGGCCTAATCCCTGCACCCAAAACTACCTTTCCCTTGATCCAACAAAAAACCCCAAAAACATAATCAAACTCCTTCACTTATATACCTAGCCTAAAATTAGCTTTCATTTCAGTCATCTCAAGCCCTATTGATTACTTTTCGCTGAGATTGACCCGGAGAGAGCCCTCTCCTGTTCTGGTAGGGCTAGCTACCAAACTGAGCGTGGTTTGATGTTACCCTGAACTCTGCCTTCCTTCAGCCTGAGGTAGATTTAGGCAATAACACCACCATCGTCTAGTTGTTTTTGAGTGAAGGTTAATCATTGTTGGTTAGTAGGTAAGCCCTAATTATAATTATGTTGCATTTTCCTTAACATTACCAATGATGTTTGTTTGAGTTGTCCACCTCACGAGTAATGGTTGTTTTTAGTCAAAGTGTTAAGAAAGATTTGCATTCCACCTATTAGTGAAATCAACAAGTGGGGGTGTAGCATATCCCTTTTGCATATTTTAATTAGTGAGGGCTTATGCGTCCTCCAAATGATTTGTAGCAAATGTTAGTATTTCTTGTTCAATAAAAATGTCTTCCTTGTGTTGAATATTGGCTTTCACATTGTGTTAAAACTCTCTACCTAGAGAGTTACACTATCTCTATTCAATGCCTTCACTAAATCTTTCAATTTTCTAGTGAGTGTCCTCACAAATATTTCCATATTGAAAATTAATGATACAAAACAAACCTAACCTATACCAAAAATGGTAGGTTGAGGTCAATAAAAAAATGAAAACGATTAGGAGAACCTTTCCTTCTCTATTCCTAAAACTACAATTAAGAATTGTTTCCATTAGTAGGCTTTGAGGTAAAGCATTTGGCATTCTACAAACTACCAAAAGATATGGAGATAAAATCCTTAATACACATGACAAAAAAATGTACATGGAAACGGATTAAGGAGCTTTCTACAAAAATCTCCTAACCATCTGGGTTTTTTCAAACATACTAATATTATTTCTTTTTATATTATTATTATAAATAAAGTTATAATTTACTTAATTCTTATGATTTTTTTAATTTTAGAAACTCTAGATATATGATGAAATAAATGTGTTGATGCCTATCATGGATCGATGTTTATGAGTATTTATGAGCCATTTAATTTATATTATTATAATACTGATTTAAATAAAGCTATAATTTTGTTATTTTTATGATTTTTTTTCAATTTTGACAATGTAAATATTTTTTTCTCACAGGGAAAAATTCGTAATCTTTCAATGATGTAGAAAAATTACATGTTACATTTTACGGTATACTGTCCAGTATGGTGCAAGTATAGCAAAAAGCTTTCCTCAATACACATAGGCGTATCATATATCGGTGCATGTTGTAATGCAGTATCTACTTGTAAGTTCTGGTGCATGAACTTACAAAATAAAAAGGAAAATAAATACATAAATACATATCTGGTAATAGAAAATAATAACTGTCGATAATCTGCCATAGGTGATCATATCAAAAAAGTGAATCTCCCATGAGTAGAACTGTCAAAAAAGCAGTCATGTATCAAATGCCTCCAAAACCTGGAGGTCATCAATGAACGGTCTGTGAAAGTATCTGTACACCTGTGCGCCATCATGTTCAGTGATGAGCCATCTGCCCCACTCTAGCTCCGCAACTTCTTTGGATAATTTATCTACCAGTTTGTTCATTTGCCTGTAAATATGAGTGACAGTTATAGAGTCAAAATGAGATTTGAGGTGGAGTACTTCCCGCAATAATGCAGTAAGTGTGTGAGTGTAGCACTATGCAAGAGAGTTGAACCAGTTAATAACAACAAGTGAATCTCCAAATATCTGAATTTTTTTGCAGTTTTTTTCACAAGCAAATAGGAGGAGGAGTCGAAGACAAAAAATCTCAACATAATTGTTAGAACCAGGGCACAATCCCATTTTGAGATGAAAATAATGGTGGTCAGATAGATGCTTTGTGTTAATTGCAGTCATCCACCACCAGTTGGTCCATGCATATGTGATAGTAGGTCCCCGCCAAAGGTATGTGCACCCAATTCCATGGGTGAAAAAAATCCAAATAATCTGAATGGCAGCGCAATCCAGGAATAAATGTTGGGCCAATTCCTCATGTGCAAAACAGTAGCAGCACCTTGAGGGGCAATGAATGGCATGCCGATGAAGACTGTCCATTGTGGGTATGCAATTGTTAAGAATGCACCACATTAGAAGTATGTTCTTGTGCAGTGCTTTCAATTTCCAGATAGCCTGCCACCACCATAGTTTCTCTTGTGGCTCTTTGAGGTGACAAAGTGTCGTGTAGCCAATTTTGGGTGAATACATGCCATTAGGTGCTAGTGCCCAAATCAACAGGTCCTCTTGTTCAGTCCGTCTAATATGTGATGTCTGAAGTGCTCTAATATAATTTGACCAAGCCAGATAAACTGCCCAGGGTATCCCAAGTTATTGTGCAGTCAACCAAACCTGAGAAAGCCAGTTCGTGCACTCCCGGTCAGCTATCTGGGCGAGGTGGTGGTAGCCCTCATTTTCCAAATGATCAATGATCCAAATCGGTAATTTATAATATTCATCACTCCCCGACCACGAATCAGTGTCGATTCTGATAGATAGGCATGATCCAATTTGTCAGGTGAACCCTTTTTGAATTAAGTGTGAGGCCTTAGTGATGGCTTTCCAGATAATGGATGATCCGGGACAGGGAAGTATGTTGCCACGAATCCAGTCAAGTGAGTTTCTAGGAGCAATGTATTTTGCGGTGGTAACATCCTTCCAAAGACTCTGTCCAAAGATCAAATGCCAACACAATTTTGCTACAAGGGCAGTAGCAAATAAATGAATATCCTTTATGCCCCACCCACCCCACTGTTTCGGTCGGTTGATGTGGTCCCATGCAATCCAAGCATAATGATTGTTCTTCTTCGGATTTTGCCATAAGAAATTCCTGCAGATATTTTGTATATGGTAGGTGACACCTTTTGGAAGCCAAGCAAGGGACATCCAGTATACTAGAATGGCCTCAAGGACATATTTAATTAGTACTAGGTGTCCCGCCATGGAGAGCCACCAATGGTGCCAGTGGTTGATGCGTCTTTCCACTTTGGAAATCAGCCAATTCCAGTCCTTGATTTGATAATAGTTTGGCTTTAAGTGGAATCCCAGGTATTTCAATCCATCCCCAATATTGTAATGCACGTAAGGAAAATGAGTAGATGCACTGCCTAGTTCTTATGCAGAACATTTAGTCATGATAATATGGAATTTATTGTTATTAAGGGCCATTCCCGTCGCTTTACAGAAACTTTGAAGAATTATTTCAAATTGTAATGACTCCTGACATGAGCCGTCCAAGAAAATAAGTACATCATCAACAAATAATAAGTGAGTCAGATGCAAAATATCATTATTATGTAATCCATGAAGCTCCCCTGCAAATTTTTCCTTTTTAATGAGGACCGAGAGGCTCTCCATAACAATAACGAATAGTAGGGGAGAGAGTGGACACCCTTGTCACAATCCCCTCCCCGCATGAAAAAGGGTCCGATGCAGTGCCATTCAGGAGAATGCTGAAGGATGCATGGCTGATACAACCCATAATCCAGTCAATGAATAAAGGGGGAAATCCAATTTGAATAAGAATGATATGGAGATAATTCCAATTGACATGATCAAAAGCTTTTGCAATGTCAATTTTCAGGATAGTGCACTTGAGGTTCTTGGTCTTGATAGAGTGCAAGGCTTCTTGAGTGGTGCCAATGGATTCATGGATCTGCCTATGGTGGAGAAAGGAAAATTGTTCTTTGGCGATGTGGGCAGATAAGATGGGATTTATGCGGTTGGAAATAATTTTGGAGATAATCTTGTAGATACACTTGCATAGAGAAATGGGTCTATAGTCATGAAAAGGGGTAGGGTGATCAATCTTAGGAATAAGCACAATAAATGTAGAATTGAAGCCGTCATAGATCCTGCCATGTTTCCTGCTATCTTCAATGGTGAGGAGGAGATCCCTTCCAAGTAACTCAAAAAAATGTAAGTAGAATTCAATAGGTCATCCATATGATCCAGGACTTTTATCCTTTTTGAACCATTTGAGGACTCCTTCAATCTCCCCCATGGCAACTGGAGCATTGAGTTCCTCCTCCTGTTCATGGTCCACATACCTATTGAAATATTTGGCGATGTTCATGATCTTCGACAAGTCATACTGGAGTGGGGCTCTGTATTGTCTGGAAAAGTGTTGAATACCCATATCCAGGAGTTGTGGGTGGGTTCGAGCCACAAAACCATTTTGGTCCGATAATTCCCAAATGGTGTTGTTGATCCGTCTTCCATTTTCTTGTTGTTGAAAAAATTTAGTGTTCTCGTCACCGGCTTGTAGCCAAATAGCATGGCTTCTTAATCTCCATTCCTCTTCTTTTTGGCGAAGTAGCTTAGATCTGGTGGCTTCGAGGGTGATGAGATTATCCTTGGTAGCTACAGAGCAATACCCCACTAGATCAGATTCATTTAGTTGAGAGATTTCCAGCTCAATCCTACTCAACTCCTCTTCTTCCAGCCTCTTTTTCCTTTTGGCGCATTTGATTGTCATGGCCTTAATTCGAGTGAGGTTATCATTTATAACCCTGGTCGGTTCATGACCAGGCTGTTGATGACAATGTTTCCACTCCTGAGTCACCAAGTTGTGGTAATCCTAGTCTTGGAGCCATCTTGAGTTAAACTTGAAAGGAGGGCGAGCTCGCAGGGAGCCAACCACAAATTCCAAGTAAACAGGTGAATGATCTGATATACCACCCTTTCCAACCCATTGCCTAGTTTTATCCATCTGAATATGTAGTTGTTGTTTGATAAGGAACCTGTCTAGCCTTCGAGCCAAAGCCGCAGCACTAGTTCATCTGTTCCTCAAGGTGGGTTGAAGCTTAGGCATATGAAGGTCAATAAGATCAGCTGATTCCAATAGAGAGGTGAAATATTCAGAAAGCGGGTCCGGGACAACATGCGTACCCCAGGATTCAGATATGCCCATCAAGAAGTTAAGATCACCACCCATAATGATATGAGGTTCATTTAGAATCGAACTACGTAGCAGAGAATTCCATAACACTTCTATGTTAGTGCATGGCCCATAAACATTGATCAAAGTAATAGGGAGCACTAGATCCCCAAATTAGATCTCCATACCAATAGCGCCTTCTCTGCCCCAACAGCTGATCATCTGGGTAGTATGATTGTTTATGCCCAGTGCACAGCCACCGGATCTTCCATGTGCATCCAAAGTAACAAAAGTCCACTTGGGTAAAATCGAATCAAGAATAGAGAGAATTATGTGCCCTCCCCCAAAATCTCTTGGAGGAAAAGTACATCAACAGGAGATTTAGATAGAAGGTCCTTCAGCGCCAGTCTTTTAACGAGGTTGGCAAGACCCCTGTAGTTAAAGGTGAGACAAATCATTGGGATACCCCACATTTGGGTTTTCTTGCTCTAAGAACCCTGATGATGGAGGATTGAGTGCCCACTTCCACCTCTATGTTTTCCCTTTTGATAGCCTTTGCCAACTCCGACGGTCTACCTCGCGCCCTTGAGGGATTAGTGCTTGGTCCCGAGCCGATGCCAAGTGCAATTAAGGGGGTCAAATGTGATATAGATCAGAGGAAATAAGAGTGTCTAGAGGAGGATGAGTCAGTGGAAGGATAAGAGGAATTACAATACTGATTCGCAGAGGTATGGGGAATGGTGGGCGGGATGGATGGGGGAGCAGATGCAATGGTACAGCTAAGAGAGGGATAAATATGCTCATATTTCATTGCAGAAGAAGACGAAATAGGAGTAATTAAAACATGCAGGGAGACAGGGGTAAGAGAGGTACCCGACACCGTGGAGGATTGGATCGGAGGGGAGGGCGCCGATGCAAGATGAGTTCTTGCCTGAGTAATCTACCAGTTTGGAAACACCGGCCCAGTCTGCACCTTTGCATCACCAAGTGGCACCTCCTCGGACTACATCCAGGGAGTAATAGATTCAGTCTGAGTAGCAGCATGAGAAACCTTTTTTTTGCATGGGATAGCAGCTCCCATGAGTGGGCATTCTTTATACAGGTGCCCCACCTCATGACATTTCCTACATCTGAACGGGACACCCTCATAGTCCAGCACCTGTTGCCACACCATGCCTTCAAAAAATATGTTGTAGTTATCACGCAATCCATTGCGAGTGTCTAGAAAAATAAGGATACGAGCCACAACCTTATTTCCAGTAACAAGATAGGATTTATCATGGTCCAAGTAATGACCAAAATCCTCCCCAATATTATGCAGGGTAGTATCATTCTAGAATTGAACTGGTAGTCCAAGTAGGCGCATCCATATGGGTCTAGCCCCAACGTTTTCCTTATTCGGATCAAATAGCGGAGACCATCTTTTCAGGAGTACCGGGTGCATCTCAATATGCCAATACTGGTTGAGAACCCAGTCAACTTGAGTCGGTAGAGAAAAGGAGAGAGTGAACCAACCCCTGGTAAGTAGTGATACATCCGAAAGAGTCTCCAGCACCCCACCCCAAATATCTACTGTCCAGTGCTTAAGTTGCACGGTGGTATACTTGCGGCCCCAGACCTTTCCAACTAACATTGTGGCCGCAGTTTTTTCCAGATCGTCCATACCTATGTCATGCCCGAAGTTCGAATTTATGTTGTGTTTGTTCTTTTTCGAGCGATGCTTCCTCCCCTTGTGAGGAATACCTAGGGCAAGCTCAGGTTCTCCATAACCCTCCGAGTCGGATGATGCAATGAATGAGTCCCCAGCCTGTGCGTCTTCAGGAATGTTAACGAATACCCCAGAAGCAGATACTGGAACACTCCCAGCTGCAGAGGATGGAGGCACAACTTCACCGATGTTAAGCTGTTCAAAATTTTGTGTCGCCGCACCTATGAAGGTCAATACTTCTTCCACGAATGGCACCGAGGTCACCAAGTCCACCTCGAGATTGTAAGGTGTAACCGGCGTCTGAAAACCCCATAAGCTGTGGACAGTGGGTGAAGGGGCAGTGATATTTAGGGGTTCCAGTTCCTCACCAATAGATGATGAACATCAAGTCGTAATGACCGATGCTGTGCTTATTGGTTCCGGATTAATCGGTGCAAGGACCATATCAATCATCTCCTCGACCACCGCCTTGTCATTATGCCCCCAAATGTCCACTCCCTCCAAAGGGTCATAAGAATAATCGACCTCCTCCTCGTAAGCGCTCATCCTGTCCGTGAAAGGGTGAATAGAGACCGACACAGGTCTGTGGAGGCCCCAGAACTAACTGATAGAAACAAAAAATACTTATCCCACCGCAAGGGCCTGCCCGAGACCAAACCGGATTCCTTTGTGTCGCTCAGAGACTAAATATGCATATCTCAGTGTGTCTCTGATCGCCATAAGTGCATAGGTGCCCAGGTAGAAAAATGGTGAAACCCGTGAAAATCGGTCCAACCAAATGTCAGAATAGTGCTCCGTGCGGGAAGCTCGATAAGAGCGGACCGTCAAAAATTCTTGGAAACTGACCACTGCCAATGCTAGAGAACTAACCACAGCCGGCGAGAGTGTAGTGTCGGCAAACTAACCGTCCCATGCAACCTTCGACAACCAGAGATAATCCTTTGCTGCCATCGCTAGGGTTCGCTCTTCATCAATTACCCAAGATATATTTTTAGAGATGCTCATGTGAAATATATTATGAGATAAGTGTTTTGATGTCTATTGATTTTTATGAGCCATTTAACTTATATAGATGTGTTAGTTCTTATCAAAATAAAAAACTATGTTCTTTATTAAAAATATTTTTTACCCCATATAACATATAATATACACTTAACATTACTTGCCATTTTTAAAGCTTATTAAAACTTCTTAGCATACATGATATTTGAAAATTGAATATAGTATTACTTATTAAAAATTCTTAGCATGCATGATATTTGAAAATTGAATCTAGTATTACTAGTTCAGAGCCCTCAAACCTGGGAACGCCATGTTTAAACATCAACCTCCCCAAAATAAATGAAAATTTAAATGAGTATACAAATTCCTAAAATCTAACCGACAGAAAAAGAACGAATGGAAACCGGAAAAAGCATGAATGGAAGTGAAGCCAGCGTATTCGGGGCAAAAATGTGCGTTGGGCATTTCCTTTACACCCAAGAAAAACCAAAAAAGCACGTTGGGCATTTCCTTTACACCCAAGAAAAACCAAAAAAGCACGTAGGGAAAAGAAAAGGGATAAAAATGCATGAACCGAACCTTCTTTTGGCAGGCTGAGCTGAGCTGAGCTGGAATAGACAACGTGGATCCGTTTCTACCCGTTTCCAGAGGAGGTCGATCTCTGCCGGAAATATGTATCCGGTCGGTTGAGGGTTCAAAGGATGTCGATGCCGGCCATATGTATCTGGTCGGTTTCCAGAGGAGATAGGCGCGGCAGGGAAATATATAGCCGTTGATGGGGAATGAATCTATATATATATATATTACAGTCTTATTATCAGTTCTCAGCATTTTCCTCCTCCTCCTCTGTCTATCTTCAGATTGGCATCTTCCTCCATGTGTGCTTGTCTGAGTCTCGTTCTGTCAGTCTCTGTGTGGTTTGGGTCTGAGTATGATATGGGTCAGTCAGTCAGTCTGTAGTAGTTTGAGTCTGGGTCGGTCTGTGTCTAGGTTGAGTTTGATTCCATGTCTGTTTGTGTGGATAGACGAGGAGGAGGATGCTAAAGTAAAGTGAAACAGATTGGAGGCAAGAAAAACACAGTTAAGCTGTTCACAATTTAGTGAAACAGATTGGAGGCAAGAAAAACGGAGATCAATGATCTTGATCTTTCTTTCAGTATGGTATGTATGCATCAAATTCGATTTAATTTTCATATTTCTGCTAATATCTGCTCTGCTCTGCTGTCTATTTGTGCTAGTTGTGAATGGAATCATTACTAGGAATCCCAAATTGGCCCTGCATCTCCTTGTTGATTACATATTTTTGCTAATATATCTGCTCTGCTGTCTATTTCATTGCCCTATTTGTTTTTAATTGTGAACTAGGAATCCCAAATTGGCCCTGCATCTCCCTCAATAGTGAATGGAATCCAAAATTGGCCCTGCATCTCCCTCCCTGTTGATTACTTTAAACATGGTGCATCCGTCATTTTTACTGAATTTAAAGCTCTGCCTCCTCAATAGTTTAAACCTTTTAATTGTGAATGGAATCCCAAATTGGCCTTGCATCTCTTCCCTGTTGATTACTTTAAACATGGTGCATCCGTCATTTTTACCCTGTGTGTTTTTTAATTGTAAATTATTTATTCTATTTGATTACCCTACTGTGTTTTTTTTAATTGTAAATTTTACACCAGAAATGAGTGAAGGAACGAAATAGTGGGCTGATGTTGCTGATAAATGCATGAAGGAAACAGGTCATTGAGTGCGCTGATGATGTTGTTGATAAATGAAACAGGTCATTGAGTTGCTGTTGTTCAAAGCCGGCCCCGCCTCGCTGAAGAAACGAAATCATTCCTACCACAAAATCCCAATTCCAGGTATCTGCATCTCCTTCATTTTTATTGAATTTAAAACTCTCTGTCCTTCTTCTCAAGTGTTTAAACCTGAAGGATCCGCCACCTTTAATGGATTTAATTTGTTCATTAGTTTATCTAATCCGCTTTTCTCTGACTCTCGCTTAATCACCATCCCCTATGCCAATTCAAGCATAATCTGTGTATTTAATCCACTGTGTATTGTGCGGTGTGTGTTTTTTAATCCAGTTTAACTCGGGGTTTTTGTGTGGAATTAGTAGTTTAATTCATGGGTGGGTGTTGGTATAACTGGTTTTGGGTGTTTTTAATTTAATGGTATTTTGAATAATTTTTTTTTGTTTTTTTTGGTGTTTTTAGTTTAATGGTATATCCTGTATTTTTGGGTATAATAATCTTCTGCCCATGATTTTCTGGTATATCTTGCTCTGCTTTTTGATATAATCTTCCATGTGTTGTGTTAGATTAATAGTATAGTATACCTTACGTTTTTTGCTCCCTATGATTTTTTGGTATACCCAGCTCTGGCTCTGTGTTGTGCATTTTATTTTTTTATATGTTTTTTAATTGCAGGTTTGTTTACAAAAGTTACTTATCATAACTAAGAGTTGTATATATTTTCCAAAAAATATTATAAATAAAAATTGTATATATTTTCTGAAAAGTATCGATTTAGAGAAAATCCATTTTCAATATCTGAATATATATAAAAAAATACAAAATTTCCATTATACTTCATTAAAAATATTTCATTTATTCATATGCTTTTTTCTTAATATTTATACACTAATATGTTGTATGACAGATTTATTTACAGGAATGGCTTTCGCTTACAAAAGTTGCTCATAAATAAGTGCTATATATACTTTCTGAAAAGTACCAATGAAGGTAAAATCTATTTTCATTATTTGAATATAAATATAAAATTTTCATCATATTTCATTAAAAATATTACATTCATTCATGTGTTTTTTCCCAATATTTATATGTTGTATGGCAGACTTATTTACAGGAATGACTTTTCATTATGGTTCTACTCAAAGTAATATTTATATGTTGGATTGCAGATTTAATCACAGGAATGGCTGGCTTCTCATTATGGTTCTGCTCAATGTAAATATTGATGTAGTTATCTGTTTATATTTTCTCTTCTTTTCTCAATATTGTGAGAAAATTATGTACGTACAATTATTAATAAAGCTATTTTTTTATGGAAGGAGTTAAATCGCCTTCCAAATGCTCTAGGAGGATGGGACCCCATTCTTCTTAGAATAGCGTAGAACTTTTTGTGGGTTGATTATTTTTTCTTAGGCTCATACATATCACATTACATTTTTTATACCCATTTACTTTATAGCATTCAGATTTAAAGCATCCAGTTTTACATTTCAATTATCATCCCATATATTTATTTCAACTTTTCTTTTTTTTAAATTACACATATAAATTATACAATTTTACACAAATGCATGGAAAAATACTAAATATCTCGTTAATAAACGAATCATTCATATTATTTTCATTTATATATTATATTTTTTTATTGATTTTTTTTTTCCCTTTTCTTTGGATGTATTATTTTATATTTTATATAGTTAAATAAGGTGATATATATAATTGATAAAATTATTTTATATTTATTTGAAATTGCATGTCTATTTGTGATTTTGAAAATGTTGTATTTTATATTTTGAATTGAAATGTATGTTTGTTTTTTTTTTTTTTAATTTGTATTTTGTATGTTTATGCCAAAGTGGTTGTATGAATATTTGCATGTGATTTGGAGTTGGACATAAAATTGACTTTGTAATGTACTGTGTTTGTTCTATTGAATTGTGATAGCAATGACTCTTTTTCAGCGAATTTGAATGTGTATAAATAATCTAGGTTTGAATTTTTATTGTGTGTTTGGATATGTATATAAGAGTGGTTTTATCAATGTATGCTTTTGTATGTGATTTGAAATTATAATTTGTTTGGTGTATTGATTTGTATTTGTGATGAAATTTATTATGTGTATTTAATGTAGATTTGTTTAATACATTGTATTTAAATTTGTATGTATATATGTTTATTTACTTGAAATTGTTTATGTATGTATATGAAGTGTTTTTCAATGCTTGGTTATGTATATTGATTTGAAATTGTATATGAATTTGTAACACTTTGTCTTTGTTGTGTTTTGAATGCTTATTCATTTGATATTGCATATGTATGTAAGAGTGGTTTTATTAATGTTATGTTTGTTGATGTATGCTTGTATGTGATTTGAAATTTTAATGTGGGGTTGGTGTATTGATTTGTAAATATGATGCATTTTATTGTGTATTAATGTAGATTTGCTTAGTCCATTGAATTTGAATTTGTATATGTATGTTTGTTTATTTGAAATTGTTTGTGCATGTATATGAAGTGTTTTGTCAATGTTTGGTTTTGTGTATTGATTTGAACCTATCTATGAATTTGTAATGCTTATCTTTGTAGTCTTCATATTATTATTTGATATTGCGTATGTATGTAAGAGTGGTTTTATCAATGTTATATTTGTTGATGTATGCTTGTATGTGATTTGAAATTTTAATGTGCATGGTGTATTCATTTGTAACTGTCATGGAATTTATTGTGTGAGTTTAATGTAGGTTTGCTTAGTTCATTGTCTTTGAATTTGTGTATGTATATTTGTTTACTTGAAATTTTTTATGTATGTATATGTATGTATATTGTATCCAACCTGTATTTGAATTTGTAATGCTTATCTTTGTTGTGTTGATATTGTTTGTATTTGACATTACATATGTATGTAAGAGGGGTTGGTTATATCAATGTTATGTTTGTTGATGTATGTTTGTATGTGTCTATATATATATATATATATATATATATATATATATATATATATATATATTATTTTTAAGTATTTTGAACTTTATTCTTTTTCTTTTTCTTTTTTATGACTTTTCTTGCATTTATCATTTAAAAACTAACGAGTTAATCTGAAAACTTACAATAATACACATACATTTTATTATATATAATTTTAACTCACTCTTAAGGAAATAAAAAAATAAATTATTATTAACTATTTTTATAAACATTACAATAATAACATGATTAATTATAAAAATTTATCATAATTTATTTTTATTTCATATTAATAAAACTAATATGTTCTTATAAAATACCCTAATTTTATTAATCATTTAAAATATTAAATCAATATATTTTTAAAAAATCCATTAATAATATAATTAAATCATTTAACATTTAACATCAATATAATTAAATCATTAATCATTTAACATATTACATCAATTTGATATGTTAAAAACCTCATATCAACAACACACACAAGTTTTTGGGGTACACAAGCTTCCACCTTGTTTACTTGAAATTTTTTATGTATGTATATGTATGTATATTGTATCCAACTTGTATTTGAATTTGTAATGCTTATCTTTGTTGTGTTGATATTGTTTGTATTTGACATTGCATATGTATGTAAGAGGGGTTGGTTATATCAATGTTATGTTTGTTGATGTATGTTTGTATGTGATATATATATATATATATATATTATTTTTAGATTTTTTAACTTTTTAAGTATTTTGAACTTTATTTTTTTTCTTTTTCTTTTTTATGACTTTTCTTGCATTTATCATTTAAAAACTAACTAGTTAATTTGAAAACTTACAATAAAACACATACATTTTATTATATATAATTTTAACTCACTCTTAAGAAAATAAAATAAATAAATTATTATTAACTATTTTTATAAACATTACAATAATAACATAATTAATTATAAAAATTTATCATAATTTATTTTTATTTCATACTAATAAAATTAATATGTTCTTATAAAATACCCTAATTTTATTAGTCATTTAAAGTATTAAATCAATATATTTTTAAAAAATCCATTAATAATATAATTAAACATTTAACATTTAACATCAATATAATTAAATCATTATTCATTTAACATATTACATCAGTAAAATTAAATCAATTGTGCATGTTGATATGTTAAAAACCTCATATCAACAACACACACAAGTTTTTGGGGCACACAAGCTTCCACCTTCATGTGGGTTACCCTGTTAGTAGAGAAATTTATTTTGAACTTTGTTTTTTTTCTTTTTCTTTTTTATGACTTTTCTTTCATTTATCATTTTAAAACTAACGAGTTAACTTGGCATTTACATCGATAAGCTAGAAGGTTGTTTAGAGGAAGCAGGATGTTCTGGCACGCTCTTAGCTGGGATAGTCATCATCCTTCTTCTCTATGTAGACGATATTGTTCTTCTCGCAAGGTGCCCATCTGATTTTGATAAGCAACTTAGAATTCTTAAGGATTTCTGTTCTACCATGGGTATGTCTGTTAACACTAACAAAACAAAAGTTATGATTATCAAATCCAAGAAGGACACTTACGCTAATTTTATGTATGACAATAGTAACTTGGAGGAAGTGTCTTCTTACAAGTACCTAGGAATTGATATTCATCACAAGCTCAACTGGAACTATAGCATTCAGAAAAGGATTAATGGGGGTTGGAAAGCTTATTTTGGTCTTGAAAATAATTGTAAAACGGCAAACCTCGTAATGTGGGATAGAAAGAAGTTCCTCTTTGAAACTTTAGTCACTCCTATTATCTTATATGGATGTGAGGTTTGGGGTTGCAGCATCTCTAGAGAATCCTGGAGAAAGATTGAGCAAATCCAGAAGCGTTTTATAACTTATAACCTTAAAATTAAAAGCAATACACCCTATCCTATTCTCCTTATAGAAGTGGATCTTTCCCCTATCGAGAGCCTAGCTATGACTAGGCTTTTGTTGTACAAGCACAAGCTCAATAGCATAGGAGACCATAGACTTCCTAAGTTAGCTTTAAATTCCATCCAAAACCACCTAAGGCTTAAACGAGGTTGGTATAAAGACAACAAGGCCTAGTTAAACCATTGGGAGATCGACGAGAATGTTGCATTGCAAAACATCAATAACATTAAAAAAAAATGTTACTTCTAAGTTCAAAGAAAAAATGTGGTGTGAGAAAGATCTAGCAACTAAAAGAAAATTAAGGTATCATAAGGAGGTCATCAACCCCACCTTAGAAGATCAAAAGCATCTCTTTGTTTTAACTAGCTCAAAGAAGAAAATTAATATAGTCAATATTAGAACGAACTCTCATGAGCTCCATAGTGAAACAGGTCATTAGACAGTTCCTAAAACACCATGGATGGAAAGGATCTGCCATCTTTGTGAGAATATGAACATCGAGGATGAAAATCACTTCCTCTTAGAGTGCCCCATGTACAACCACATTAGAGCTCAATTTCATAATCTTTGTTGCAATATTGACCTTCTTAACCTTTTAAGATGTCAAAATTATAGTGAGCTCGGGAGGCTTCCCTCCAAGCTTTTTGAGAATAGGAATAAAATCTTAAATCAAATAAAATAACTCTTTTCTTTAGGTCCATAGACCAAAGATTGGTCTCAGTGGACGTTAACCATCATCATCATCATCATTATATAAAGTTTTAACTCACTCTTAAGGAAATAAAAAAATAAAATTATTATTAACTATTTTTATAAACATTACAATAATAACATGATTAATTATAAAAATTTATCATAATTTATTTTCATTTCATACTAATAAAATTAATATGTTTTTATAAAATACACTAATTTTAGTAATCATTTAAAGTATTAAAACAATATAATTTTTAAAACATCAATTAATAATATAATTAAATCATCTACATTTAACATCAATATAATTAAATCATTAATCATTTAACATATTACATCAATATAATTAAATCAATTGTGCATGTTGATATGTTAACCCCAAAAATAAAATTTAACCCTTTTTAAAACATATCATTTCAAAGTAATGAAAATTAATCAGACAATACATTAACCTCATACAACAATGCACTGAAGTTTTTGGGCACAAGTTTCCACCTTCACGGAGAAACTTTTCTAATTACTAATATAAACTATTATAATAAATATTTAAAATTAAACATATAATATATAAATTATTATAATTACTATAATAGATAAATAAATTATTTTAATAAATTATCAATAAATAAATAATTAAAAATAAGCCTAATAAATAAATTATAATAAATATTATAAATAAATATATACTTATAAATCATAATTATAATATATATCTAAAAATAAACATAATTAATAATAACTAAATTATTATAATAAATAGAAATAAACATGATAAAGAGATTTCCCAATAATACTATTTCATATCAATATATAAATTTTAACCAATTTAAAATATAACATTTCAAACAAATGAAAGTGAACGAAAAACTACATAATAAGAAAATACTTAGCAATCAAAATAGTAAAATAATTATAACATTTTGTCTAACATAATTTGTAAAATGGTACATACAATGTATTAAATTAAGTCGGTATAATAAAAATGAAAGAGATCATTATTCTTCACATGTCTAAAAATAAAATAAGTATTATGAAATTTTGTCCAACATGGAACATAACACTCTTTGTGAGTAACATAATTTGTAAAATTGTACATACATTATAGCAAATTAAATTTCGTCTCTTACTACAATAGAAAAATGAGAGACAATTTGAAATAAGAAAGGAAAGTTTCCACTTAAGATATTAGGTACATTTAGGCTCAACAAAGTGGAGTCTCATACAATCCTATTGATAGAAACACATTAATGGGAAAATTGTTCTTCCATTCAACTTTAAGATTCACCCCATCCTAGGTTATCCCTGGTTAGTAAAAGAAAAATATAATTCATTTAATAATATAATTTAACTTTCATATAGGTGTTTCTCAAGTCCTTACAATAATTATGCAACATAACAAAAATTGTTATTCATCAAATATTTACACTTTGAACAACAAGATCCAAAATACATATCTATATGGTCATCAAACATGCACATTGCAAGTTTGACTTGAAACCTTGCACTTTGAATAGCAAGATCCAAAATACATATCTATATGGTCATCAAACATGCACATTGCAAGTTTGACTTGAAACCTTGCAATCCTTGCAGTTGTTGTATAATATATGTGTAGTCATATCACGTTAATGAAGGTGTTGCTAACTTACCCAATTACAAGCTTCCATTAAAAGGGGAGATGTATATGAGTGGGGCTAATGGTTATGAATATGTTTCCTCATATGAGGCCACATGTTCAAATATAGAGTTGGGGTAGAGTATGTACACTTTTGTAGACTTTCACTTATTATGTGAAGACAAATGCTTTGTTACACAAACAAGGTGATCTCATATATCAATTTGGTGTTTGCGCTTGACCATGACCTTAAAATTAGATTATTATTATTATTATTATTTCCTTTCCCAAAAATACATTTTCATAATTTGTACTCTTATCAATTTGGATAGTGGAAATTTGACTTACCTTCAAATATTGAATTTCCCTACCTAAATATTATAGTTATGTAAATTAGTCAAGGTAAGATTGAAATTGTTAGATATAAACATCTAACTTACTATGGTGGATGTAATCCATAAGCATGTGGGGAAGTGAGTTACAAGTTTGACTTGAAACTTTGCAATCCTTGAGGTTTTTGTATAGTACTTAGTCATATCACAATAATTAAAGCCTCACTAATGTACCCAATTGCAAGCTTTCTATCAAAAGGGGAGGTGTATATGAGTGGGCCTAATGGTTATGAACATGTGTTTCCTCATAAGGGGCTAGATGTTTAAATCTAGAGTGGGGGTAGAGTATGTACACTTTAAGTTTGTGAGAATGATTTCATTATTGGGTAATACAAATGCTCCCAAAGGTTGTAGAATGACCCATCCTCCAATAACAAGAACCAAAATGAAGTAAAAGTTAGCCAACACTACACACTATCCATTCTTAATTTTATTCAACTTCAATTCGTTTATGAAATTACTTAATATATCAAGAGTAATGGATCTCACTACACAACATTGTGCATCATTGTTAAGTAAACTAATGTGGTTCAATTATTCATCAATCTCTTTGAAGCTCCTTCAAACCAAATGGATCATATCAAAGTCACAAAGAACACCACAATGATCCAAACAGGATAAAATAATTGTAGAAAAAAAACCACCATTTCAAATAACTTTGAGAATGTCAATGTTGTCTTAAATCTTTAACTTTTGTGGATAGCAAGGTCAAGAATATTAAAATAGATGAATTACATAAGTATCTTATATTAACGCCTTTAAGGATATATAACATAGATAAATAAATTTGCTAAAATGTAAATCCCATACACCTTCAAGGATATACAACAATCAACTTTGTAAAAAATTGTTTATAAAGAATTGTTTTATTTCCATCACTTGGAGAAATCACAGCAAACCCTAGAAAGAAAATCAACCTCTTCTCCCATACATAAATTTACTTTGACAAAGTTCAAGTAAACAATATCACCAACCAGAATCAATTAGTGAGAAGTAAATCAAAAGACTCACATTGTATCTAGTACAATTGATTGTCACAAATGTTGTTAGGAATTTGGCTTGTGCTATGTTAATCAACGCTCAGTTTAAATCCCCTTAGTTTAGCCATTCCTTTAGATTAAAACAACAAAAAAACACTCATACTATAGATAAATTATAATAAAAGAAAGAAGTTCTTCATATTTTGCAATAGCAAATAATTAAAAGAAGTCATGAAACTACGAAATTTCAAGGAAAATTCAACACAAATTGTAGCGAAATACAATCTCTTAAACTTACTTATAAGATAAGCACTATAAAAATATATAAGTCATGGATTGAGCCATACTAGAAAGTTTATGACATAAATAAAAGTTGTGAAGCCTCTTATAAAATATAATTCTCTCCACTAGAGAAAATTTATTCTCTCCATCACCAATTTGAAACTACAATCATATATATGCTTTCAATTCAGACACTTTAACAACTTTGAATTCATGCAAAATGACTATAAAATATGTGAAATAGATATGCCTGTAAAATGTGTTCCCTCCAATAAATGTGGAAAATTGTGTAGCGAAAGCAAAAATTTTAATAATTAGTAACATATTTGAAATCAAAATCTTAATTCATGCTAGCATTCTTGTAAAATTTTAGTAATGTTTCTTCGACAATAAATTTTTACATTAAAATCCAACCACTAAATCTTACAACTTAATCATTTACATAAATCCATCAACACAGATATCGACATTCAACTAACTAAAGACAATTGTATAAGTCAAACAACCAATTTATCTAACAAACACCTTAGATTATCTGCCCATCGCATCGTAACCAAAGAACAAGGTGTTCGCTCCTAGAAGTAAAGCATACCTAGTCAAAGACAATGAGAAGCATATTATCTATTTAGATAATTAAAAAAATACATTAGTTATCATTAAAAACCACTAGAGTTTTCCAATAGGAAAATCACATGTATTTTACATGAGAGGGTATAATAATAGATTTCAAAATATCACTAGATAAAAATTGTTGAGAAGTGTAGCAACAATGGCTCAATTTGACTTAGCCTTGGTAAAATTGAGAAAATGAAAAATTTCCACATTAACAGACAACCTGGAAGGTAGTTAACTAAGGTGGCATAGCTCTTGTCACTCATTTATCTCATTAAATTCGAGTTAGAGGGCTTGGAGTTCAGTTATACATGTGTGATTGCTAATTTTTAGCAATGTAGTACAATTATTTCCAATTTTTCTTAGTTAAACTAGTTCTTACTATTGATAGAACTAGTTGGAGGTCAGTTGTGCAGTGGGACAACAATGTAACTCAGTGATCATCCAGTTAGCTAATCAATCAACCAAAAATATCTCATGCATGGAAGGAATTCTAGTTCCTCAAATGTGGTGGAGATTCCAAGGCTGTGTAACATCTGTTGTAGACTAGTCTTGAGTGTACAAGTGTTGCATGTAGTCAGAGATCAATCCTTTGGAATTGCACAATAAATTAGAGGAAAATTCCTAAAACATAGGGGCCTAAGTAGAATTGTGTCTCTTGATTTAGATTAAATTTCTTGAGCAGTTGAAATTCTATCACCATATTTCTACATGGTATCAGTGTTCGATTCACATTAGAACAATAATTTCGAAGTTGTTCCTCAATAGGTTCGAATTTGTAGCTTTAGTGTAGCAGGATTTCTTCAGAGTTGAGATAATGGAATTCAATGGACTGAGATTAGAGTATGCCTTGGAATGATACATGGGAATAGAAAAATGCTCAGAATGAAATTTCTTGTCATTCTAACATTGTATTCTCATGTTATGAAGTTCTAATTGTTTATCTGAACAACTAAAAATTTTGCAAGTTGTTGAATGGACTGTTGACTCGGTAGTCTGTACACGTGAGTTAGTAGGCTGACTGGGTGTACCATATAGCCAATCAGGTATCTCCAAGTGTCATCTTTTGGTTCATTCATCTAGTTTATTTTGATTAGTTGGATTTTTTTTTCATGG
This sequence comes from Pinus albicaulis, assembly GCA_034641835.2. Taxonomy (NCBI): domain Eukaryota; kingdom Viridiplantae; phylum Streptophyta; class Pinopsida; order Pinales; family Pinaceae; genus Pinus; species Pinus albicaulis. The sequence goes on along the minus strand of CM076569.1, from coordinate 460,448,694 downwards.
ACCAGTAGGAGGGTGCCACGTGGCCCAAGGCTCGGGCGGGATCGAACCCCCAACCAAATTTCTACCAACGCCATGCTCTACCAAGTTTGTTGCATATGTTTCTTAACCCGTCAGTGTTGTGGGTTTAATTTAAATTTAATTTGGATTTGAATTGGGGGAAGGGGTCAAGGCTAATCCCCAACCCTCAATTACCAGTACCCCACATGACCAAAGCAAGAACAACAACCGTGGGCTTGGGGCCTAGGCCCAACCCATGGTCACAAATGAAATCACCAGACCGTGTTGTGGAAGGCGTTGGGATCTGATGTGGGGGGGGGGGGAGGCTAGCTCAAGGCCCTAGCCCATGGCCATATACTAGCTCACAAGACCAGACAGAGTAATAAAGAGATTTGTGGCAGACAGGGCAGAGATAAGGGACTGGCCTTGGTCTTATGGGAATACGCAAAACCACTGGTGAATAATGGTTGTGCATGTAGGTGCGACCAATTTGAGTTTCTTACAATCCTATTGATAGAATCCCATTAGTGGGAAAAATTTTCTCCAATTCAACTTTAGGATTGACTCCATCTTAGGTTCTACCTCACTAGTAAAAGAAAAACATAATTCATTTACATAATATAACTTAACTTTCATATAGGTATTTCTCAAGTCCTTCCAATAATTACGCAACATAAAAAAAGGGTTATTCATCAAATATTTTCACTTTGAACAACAATATCTAGAATACATATCTACATGGTTATCAAACATTCACATTACAAGTTTTCTTTGAAAACTTGTGATCCTTTCACTTGTTGTATAGTATTTGTGTAGGCATGTCACATTAATTAATGCCTTGATATCCTACCGAATTGCATCATTTCCATAAAAAATGGAGGTGTATATGAGTGGGCCTAATGGTTATGAATATGCTTCCTCATATGAGGCCACATAGAGTTGCGATAGAGTATATACACTTTTGTAGACTTTCGTAGTCAAATTACTACATGAAGACAAATCCTTTGTAAATTATGTCATTTTTTCCAACATAATTTGTAACATGGTGCACACACTGTATTAAATTAAGTCAATATAATAAAAATGAAAGAGAGAATTATTATTCACTTGTTCAATAAAAAATAAAACAAATATCATGACATTTTTTCCAACATGGAACATAACACTCTATGAGAAATCTAATTTGTAAAATGGTACATACACCATATTAAATTAAATTTCTCCTCTTATCAAATTGACTTAATAATAAAAATGAATGACAATTTGAAATAACAAAGGAAGGTTTTCACTTAAGGTATTAGGTGCATATATGCGCGACCAAGTGTAATCCCATACAATCATATTGATTGAATTCCATTAGTGGGAAAATTGTTCTTCCATTCAACATTAGGATTGACTCCATCCTATATTCTAACTCGCTAGTAAAAGAAAAATATAATTCATTTACATAATATAACCTAACTTTCATATAGGTGTTTCTCAAGTCCTTCCAATAATTATGTGACATAACAAAAGTGTTATTCATAAAATATTGTTCACTTTGAAAAACAATATACAAAATACATATTTGCATGGTTATCAAACATGCACATTACAACTTTGCCTTGAAACCTTGCGATCCTTGCAGTTGTTGTATAATATTTGTGTAGGCATATCACATTAATTAAGGCCTTGCTAACCTACTCAATTGCAACCTTTACATAAAAAGGTGAGGTTTATATGAGTGGGCCTAATGGTTATGAATATGCTTCCTCATATGTGGCCACACGTTCAAATCTAGAGTTGGGTAGAGTATGTACACTTTTGTATACTTTCACAGTCAAATTACTATGTGAAGACATATCCTTTGTTACAAAAACAAGGTGATCTCATATATCAATTTGGTGTTTGTGCTTGACCACTAACTTAAAATAATAATAATAATAATAATAATATTATTATTATTAGTATTCATATGACCTTTCCCAAAATTAAATTGTCATAATCTGTACTCTTATCAATTTGGATAGTGGAAATTTGACTTACTTCAAATATTGAATTTCCCTACCTAAGTATTATAGTTATGTAATTTAGTCAAGGTAAGCTTGAAATTTTTATATATTAACATCTACCTTACTATGGTGGATGTCATCCATAAGCATGTGGGGAAGAGAGTTACAATTTTGACTTGAAACCTTGCAATCCTTCAGGTTGTTGTGCAGTACTTGTGTAGTCATATCATAGTAATTAAAGCCTCTCTAACCTACCCAATTGCAATATTTATATCAATAGGGGAGGTGTATATGAGTGGGCTTAATGGTCATGAACATGTGTTTCCTCATAAGGGGCCACATGTTTAAATCTAGAGCAGGGGTAGAGTATGTACACCTTAATTTTGTGTGAATTATTTCTTTATTGGGTAAACCAAATGATCCCAAAGGTTATGTTAGTGTCAGTATTTTCATCCTACCATTAGTGATAAAAAATCCTCTTTTCATATCATTTTAGGGTCTCAGTAAAAAATTTGTATCAATCCATTAGGTTTGCATTCAAAAATTTAGTCATTGATGGTAGCCCTAGACCAAAAACATCACTCTTCCTTAAATTTGATTACTTGCTGGAATATTTTTATACCTTGTTGAGTGTACATTATCCATAAGTTAATGTCATCATGCCATCACATCAATCATGTCATTATGAAGTCCATCTTTCAAGGATTCATTAGGTTTTTAGGGTTTTTCAAGGTCCAAATAAAACACCATTTCCATTGCATAACGTCAGCAAGTAAGGGAGTGATCAAATAACATCTCTTCACCATATGAAGATGATTTGTAAAGGGAAATTCTTGTTTCAGCATGTAATTTTGGTTTTAAGATGCAATTTTTAATTTTCACTATGTAATTTTATGTCATTCAAAATGTAATAAGTTCATGATTCCCAAGATGCTAACTTAGAGTTCCAACATTACAAAGCATCAAAATTTCAAATTCAAAGAGTTTTCAAAGTAACTAAATGATCAATTTTTCAAAGAAAAAGTCAAATGCAAAGGTACAGTTTCAAAGTGCAAAGTGAATGTAAAGAGGAGAAAGTGGGTCCCAAGGCCTAAAAATCAAATTCATGAAGTATAAATACCACCAAAAGACAAGAAATAAGCTCATTTTCTCTTGCATACATCGAGCACACACTCCCTTGGTTCAAAAATTCGAATTGCAGGGTCAGAGGCAAAATTTTTGTGGCGCTTTGCTTTCTGGAGGGTGCCGGTTCGCTTTCTCAATGCGCGTTGCGCTTTTAGTAGGAATCGTCACGCTTTTATCTGAAGGGCGTTATACTTCTGGGCAAGGCGTTGTGCTTTTTCCCAGTGAGCTCTCCAAGAACCAAAACTCAAGCACACTCTTCCAAACCTTCAAAAATTTCTTCTAACACCATCTAGCAAGTAAGGACATCATTTTTATTGCCTCCTTGCACTCCTAAGCATTGATTTGATAGTGTTCTTGTTCCTAAGTTAAATTGGCATTTGGTCTAGTGAAGAAACCATAATTCTATTCCTCATTCCCAATTTGATGCCCTTTAACCCTGAAATCCCTTCCTACATCATTATTAAACCTATCCCTACCCCTACACTACCATTTCCTAGTCCCTAAATCCCTTTCCCCTAAAACCCTAAGTCCAAGGCTTCTAAATTTCCTAGGCAACCACTTCCTCAAAACTTGTAATTTAATTTTCCTTTCCAACTCCCTTGAAATTTCAAACTCCTATCACCTCCCAAAGCTCCATAACCCCTTCCCCCATATCCCTAAATTTTCCTAGACTTATCCCTATTCCGTAGACCTATCTCCACTCCCCATTCCCATCCACCTCATCCCTAGGGTTTCTTGGCCACAAAAATCTATGGAAGAAGATAAATACTATATGGAAGAGGAGGATAGAAAAGAAGAGGAGGATAGAGAATAAAGAAGGCCTCGCAAAGGAGGAAGAATCCTAAGGCTCGAGCCCACCAACACAAATGAACCGATGGCCTCTCCTATGACTGTCAGTTGTTTTGAGTATGTAGGTTGCCTTGATTTTTGCAACATGATTCAGAGAGTCCAACATCATCCTATGTTGAGTAGAATCTTCATCTCAAACCTTAGATACAATTAGGTGACCCTTGTAGGTTTGACCTTCACTGTATCTACGTCTATCATTGTTGCTTCCACATGGATTCTAAACATGGGTGAAAGGTGGTTTAAATCCAAAGACATGGATGATCAGTATTATGAATCATTCATCAAACCAAGGTACATAAATGAGAGGAAGAGGGCCTTCCCTTTTAGCTACCTTCTTGATAGGTATTCCCCCATGATGAAAATCATCAAGAAGTACTTCTCTTGTGAAGGAAGGTTGTCTAGGCTCTACACATACCATATTAGACTGCTTATGCACTTCAAAAGAGTAAGATAGCTCAATATCACATACTATCTACTCAAGAGCATAGAGAAAATGGCATTCATTATACAAAAGAGAGACTATGACTAGCAGATGAACAACCTCTTCCACCACTCATTGATCAAAATCATTGTGCTTCATCACCTTGACCAATTGAACATCTAATGGGACACCTACTTTTCCAATGACATCTTCACTATTCCACAAGCTCCACATGCTGAAGATGCGCCTTCTTCATCTCATCCTACTACATCTATGACTCCACCTCAGTCCACTTCACCTATTTAATCACCATCACCACCATTGTCACCATTTCATGGTCAGATTGGGTCACCAAGTAGAGCTATGGTCAGCAAGCCTAATAGGGCTGAATTGGGCATATTGGAAAAGACATATCAGAGAGGGAATAGGAAAGTGTTTTCCCCACATATTGTTGGAGGTACCTTTCCTTCTTCATCAGCAAAGCAGGTACATAAGGGTAAATAAAAGATTACCAAAGTAGATGAGCATGAGGAAGCCATGCAAGAGGATGAGGAAACAGATTTTGAATTTGTTGACTTGCATGAGCAGCATGATTATGAGGCCTCCAATTTTATTATCAAGGAGAAAGATGCCAAAATCAGGGAGCTTCATACCAACTTAGAGAGATCTAAGTTTGTTATTTCATATTGTGAGCAGGAAAATCAACAACTCAAAACCAAGCAGACAATCATGGAGATGCAGTTTCTCAAGGCAAAGAGAGAAGAAAACAAGGCAAAGGATTTTCTTGGTGAGGCTTATGAGAGGTATGGTGAAACTAATGAGGAGACCTAGGACTAGAGGGCTCAAAAGAGCTCTAGAACTAGAAAGGAAAAAAGAGGCCGAACTTGCCAATGAGCTCACTTTAAATGAGTAGTTTCATGGTCAATGAGAACCAGGAGCATTGGCTTGACAGGGCCAATGAGCATCTTAAGAAGCTCATGGAGAAGGAAAAGAAGGATAATTATTTACAAAGGAATATGGCCAAAAAATACTGCAAAAGAAATCAGATTGCAAGGTCAAAGCTCTAAAAGGCCAAATTAAGACTTGAAACCCTAACCAAGAAAAATGAAGGGGAAAATCTTGATATCCTTGCTGAGGCATCACTCGTTGTGTAAAACCTCATCCGCCTCCAATAGAAGAAATTTTGAAGAAATTTGAGCAATTTTAGGAAATTTTGGCAATTTTTGTCTTTTTGGCAGTTTTGCACAATCACACTGTCAAAAGCACAATGCCCTAGGCACTGCGCTTTTTCTAGGGACCTCCAATGGCCAAAATTAAAGCAACATTAGATTTAGAAGGAAAAATACAATCAGGAAAACAACTTTACAATTTTTTTTTGGGTCAAAAGAGCAGTCAAACAGTCAAAAAACACCCCAAAAATCACATTTATGCCCTGTTTTAGAGGCTGGCGTTGCGCTTTTGACCAGTCTTGGGAGAATCAACATTTGGACAAAAAAATCAACACCATTTTGAAAACTAAGCATAGATATGGAAACTAGTCTGGACAATCTTTCCAATGAGCTATCCTGAGCTCAATTTTGATACCTGGGTCCCCCTCAAAATTGGAGCGAAAGTTGGCGTTGCGCTTTTGACATTGGCACTATGCTTTTGACCAATTTTCTGAGTTTGCTGATATTTGTAAATTTTCTCATTTTTTCTCAGTTTCACTTTGGAAAATGAATTTTTACCAATTTAATTCAATAATTTAAATGTAATAATCATGTTTTTACACTTCCCTAAGGGTAAATTCATTAGGTGAAAACTCTTGATGAGATGTAATGAATCAGTTTCCAAAAAGTGAGGGATGAGTCAGTTTGACCTCCCTACACTCTAGGTTTCAGTTCATTTTTTGGTGGAATTGCTCCTCCGCTCAGGGATTCAACCCCTGAGGTTGGGATAGGTCTATATCTTGTACTTTTTAACTCATTTCACAGGTTAGATGTTCTTGCATTGATCAGAGACTCTAGTGTAATCAGTATTTGGCAGGAAATTAATGAAAGAGTTGCAGCTATTTCTTTGGGATACTTGTGGTATGGAAATTTAGCATAGTTTCTTCTTATGTTACATATGTTTGAAATTTTTGTCTTCACGATCCATTTCATCTCTATTATATGATTATTTTCAAGTTGATAAGCATAATACATCTCTCATGCTCTGTTTTGGAAAAATATTCATAATCTGTTCATTTTCTTTAGTTTAGAAAGAATACATGCTTTCCCTTGCTCTTTCTAGCTCCTTATCATTCTGATACATCTCAACCTGAAGCCCTAAAGTGTTAGCCTTCCTACCTACCTTGCCCCATTGAATGGACTGCAATCCTAATCTTATTTTCCATGACCTAGCCTCTTTGACCTAATTCACCCATCCAGAAAACCAAATCAATCAAACAAACCCCTATACTCATACCTAGAATGAAACCCTAATTCATCCATCCCTATTGGCTGTAATTTTATGGAGAGAGCCCTCTCCGGTTTGGTAGGGCTAGCTACCAAGCTAAAATATTAGTTTGTGGTTACCTCTGTTTGGACTCTTTCTTAGCCTTAAAGATCCGGTGGAGTGATAACATATTGGTGCCATTGTTGGGGAACGAAAGATTTATTTTCCCTGGGTGCACGACAAGAATCATTGGAATTTGATCCTTTGGATGATAGGATTAAGTTTCAGATAGGCTTTCTGGATAGTTTCAGTGCCAAGATTGTAGAGTTGGCTTCGAGAAGATACACCAAAGAAAATCCTGATCTCGATCCAGCTGATCCAATCGAACATCCAAAGAAGCTTGTCTGGATGCATATATATCAAGCTACAGAGATTCAATCAGGTCCAACCACATTGGTAAGATCTACTTCGCTGCATACTAAAGCACTCTGTCTAGAAGATATACCAGTTGATCTAAAATTTGAATTATCATTGTTTTGATCTAAGTCTGAAACCTCTTTAGCGGACATAGTCTTTGATCCTTTAAGACTCTGTGAGGTCAAGTCATTATCTGAGTTAGATCTTAGTTCTATGAAACTTGAAGAAAATTTTCTTTTTGAAGAGATTAAACCTGAAACAGACCTTGACATCAAAGTTTGGGCCCCATTCTACCAACAAGATTCAATACCTATCTCAACTCAACCTCAATCAATTATTACTTTTTCATCTGCACCCTCGACCTCATCATTTATACCTACTACTTCAGTACTTACAACTGTTGTTCCACTACCTATTCATCCAACTCATCCTGGTTTCAATCCATCACTTCACTTAGCAAGAATCATGGCCATATTTGACCCACTTATCTTACATGCTCAATTGAATGATTTACCTAAGGGTTATGGCCAGAGACTTCCCTTGTTTGATGAAAATTATAACATAATTGCAAAACAACACATTGTGAAGGTCATTGACTTCATAGACTTGGAGGAAGTAGATGCTGACAATGCCAAAATGACAATTATAGCCCATAGCTTCTCTAGAGATGTCAAAGTTTGGTTTATATACTTGACTACAAATTCTATTGCCACTCCAGACCAGCTGGTTGATGAATTTATAGCCTGATGGGATGTGAAGAAAAACCATTTACAGTTTATTTCTGAGTATGAGAACATAAAGAGAAATCCTAATGAATCAGCACAAAATTTCAATACTCGCTTTAATAGAACTTATAATCCAATTCCCTTTGAGATCAAGCCTCTTACAGGCTTAGCTCTCATACATTATCCAGATGCATTTGATCCAGACATGGCATACCAACTAAGGGAAAGAAGTCTATCTACATTGGAAGATATGCAAAAGAATGCAATCAACATTGAAGAAAATCTATTGATGAAAAGAGCTAGAACTATAGGTGAGAGAAAATTCATTATTAAAGATGAACCATCCACCTCGTCTTCTGATGCCAAGATGGAAGATTTGATAAATACTATTGAAAGGATGGTTTCCAAGATGTCCATCATTGAGAGACAACATGAGGTCAAAAATACTAACTTCAGAGGCCAACAACAACCTCAGTTAAGGATCAAGCAGAGAGAAAAACAGGCTCCTAAGCAACCAACACATCAACAACAAATTAGGACACCCTTGCAACAAAATTATGCTCAAGGAATAGAAGAAGAAGATGAAGACACAATTTTTGAGGAAAATATCCTTTTCAAAGATGATGGTCTGCCCATGTTTTTGACGGAATATGAAGAGTATTTTTAAAAGAAAGATGAGCCTAAGGATGAAGATTTTATCCTTGCCAATATTCATGAGTTGGAGATCGAATCAGATGATTATCAACGGGGTTACTTGAATGCACTTAGTTCAAAACAAAGGTAGTACTCACTGAGAAGCAGAGATGTGTCGGTTAATCCCATTTAGAAAAGGGCATCTCAATAGAACGATACTCAAACAAAGCAGAATACTCCAGGTAATCAGATTAAAGGAAAAGAGCCTGCAATCACGAATCAGAAAAAGGTAAATCAGCCATCTGCAAATTCAACAAGTAAGGAAAAGGAAAGTTAGAAGCAAGAAGCTCCATTAAAGGACCATGCTGAAAAACGAGACATCGTCATTAAATTAGAGTACTACCTTCCTAAATTAGAGCCTTAGAGCCTAGAAACTGAAATTTCAAAATTGAAAGTGTCTATTCCTTTAACTAAGCTTGTTAAGAACAACCAGTATAAGTCCCATGTAGCCAAAATGCTTAAAGTAGATCCTTTGTCCGACATGGTAAATGTCGAAGATGAACAACCCAAACTTATTTTTGGTCCTGCTATTGATGGTTAGTTATAAGATAACGAGGTTCCCCCATTCTATTTGAGTATGAGAATCCACCAATGCATTTTACACAATTCCATGTTAGACTCTGGAGCCTCTCATAATCTAATGCCAAAATCTATTATGGAAAAGTTGGGTTTAGATATCACTAGTCCCTACCATGACTTATACTCCTTCCATTCACATAGAGTTTGTTGTATTGGCCTTATTAAGGATTTGGTAGTCTCCCTAGAGAATATTCTGGAAAATAATGTTTTAATGGAGGTGGTGGTAGCAGACATACCACCACGATTTGGCATGTTGCTGTCAAGATCTTTGGGGGGGGGGAGTTGAGAGGCCCATTGCAATTAGAATTTTCTTATGAAACCATCCCTATTTTCGGACAATTGATAAAATTGTATCATGAAACAAAGATGAAATACATGATCACAAGCAAAGAAAAGCCCAAACATCATCTGATAAATGTTGTACATACATATTTAGAGTCGTTTATTTTGTTTAATAATAGCACTTAAATGATGTAGATAGCCAGATAGTAGAAGTAGAGTATGTTCCAGAGATTCATAATTGCACCAGAAAAGTTATAGAAAAGGAAAAAGAGAATTTTCCAATTTCATCATAACAACCATCAAATGAGGCAGAGAAAAACTCAGAACAACCATTAGATAAAGCAGAAGAAAGTTCTGAACAACACGAAAAATCCATCCAGAAAGTTGAGCCAAAACAGAAATAAGAGTTCCAACACTTGGAGGATGAAAAAAGGTATTAGGTGCATCTATGCATGACCAAGTTGAATCTCATACAATCATATTGATTGAATCCCATTAGTGGGAAAATTGTTCTTCCATTCAACATTAGGATTGACTTCATTCCTATATTCTACCTCGTTAGTAAAAGAAAAATATAATTCATTTACATAATATAACCTAACTTTCATATAGGTGTTTCTCAAGTCCTTCCAATAATTATGTGACATAAAAAAAGTGTTATTCATTTAATATTGTTCACTTTGAAAACAATACACAAAATACATATCTACATGGTTATCAAACATGCACATTACAATTTTTCCTTGAAACCTTGCAATCCTTGCAGTTGTTGTATAATATTTGTGTAGGCATATCACATTAATTAAGGCCTTGCTAACCTACCCAATTGCAACATTTCCATAAAAAGGTGAGGTTTATATGAGTGGGCCTAATGGTTATGAATATGCTTCCTCATACGTGGCCACATGTTCAAATCTAGAGTTGGGGTAGAGTATGTACACTTTTGTATACTTTCACAGTCAAATTACTATGTGAAGACATATCCTTTGTTACAAAAACAAGGTGATCTCATATATCAATTTGGTGTTTGTGCTTGACCACTAACTTAAAATAAGATTATTATTATTATTATTATTATTATTATTAGTATTTATATGACCTTTCCCAAAATTACGTTGTCATAATCTGTACTCTTATCAATTTGGATAGTGGAAATTTGACTTACCTTCAAATATTGAATTTTCCTACCTAAGTATTATAGTTATGTAATTTAGTCAAGGTAAGCTTGAAATTTTTATATATTAACATCTACCTTACTATGGTGGATGTCATCCATAAGCATGTGGGGAAGAGAGTTACAAGTTTGACTTGAAACCTTGCAATCCTTCAGGTTGTTATGCAGTACTTGTGTAGTCATATGACAGTAATTAAAGCCTCGCTAACCTACCCAATTGCAATATTTATATCAAGAGGGGAGGTGTATATGAGTGGGATTAATGGTAATGAACATGTGTTTCCTCACAAGGGCCCACATGTTTAAATCTAGAGTGGGGGTAGAGTATGTACACCTTACTTTTATGTGAATGATTTCTTTATTGGGTAAACCAAATGATCCCGAAGGTTATGTTAGTGTCAGTATTTGCATCCTACCATTAGTGATAAAAAATCCTCTTTTCATATCATATTAGGGTCTCATTCAAAAATTTGAATCATTCCATTAGGTTTGCATTCAAAAACTTAGTCATTGATGGTAGCCCTAGACCAAAAACATCACTCTTCGTTAAATTTCTTTACTTGCTGGAATATTTTTATATCTTGCTGAATGTACATTATCCATAAGTTAATGTCATCATGCCATCACATCAATCATGTCATTATGAAGTCCAGTATTTCAAGGTTTCATTAGGTTTTTAGGGTTTTTCAAGGTCCAAATAAAACACCATTTCCATTGCATAATGTCAACACGTAAGGGAGTGATCAAATAACATCTCTTCACCATATGAAGATGATTTGTAAAGAGAAATTCTTGTTTCAGCATGTAATTTTGGTTTTAAGGTGCAATTTTTAATTTTCACTATGTAATTTTATGTCATTCAAAATGTAATAAGTTCATGATTGCCAGGATGCTAACTCAGATTTCCAACATGCCAAAGCATCAAAATGTCAAATTCAAAGAGTTTTCAAAGTCACTAAATGATCAGTTTGTCAAAGAAAAAGTCAAATGAAAATGTACAGTTTCAAAGTGCAAAGTGAATGTAAAGAGGAGAAAGTGGGTCCCAAGGCCTAAACATCAAATTCACGAAGTGTAAATCCCACCACAAGACAAGAAATAAGCTCATTTTCTCTTGCATCCATCGAGCACACACTCCCTTGGTTCAGAAATTCGAATTGCAGGGTCAGAAATTATGGAGGGTGGCGGTGCACTTTCTCAATGGACGTTGCACTTTTAGCAGGAAGCATCGTGCTTTTCTCTGAAGGGCACTGCACTTCTGGGCAAGGCAATGCGCTTTTTCCCAGTGAGCTCTCCAAGAACCAAAACTCAAGCACACTCTTCCAAACCTTCAATAATTGCTTCTAACACCCTCTAGCAAGTAAGTACATCATGTTTATTGCCTCCTTGCACTCCTAAGCATTGATATCATACTGTTCTTGTTCCTAAGTAAAATTGGCATTTAGTCTAGTGAAGAAACCCTAATTCTATTCCTCATTCTCAATTTGATGCCATTTAACCTTGAAATCCCTTCCTACATCATTATTAAACCTATCCCTGCCGCTACAATACCATTTCCTAGTCCCTAAATCCCTTTCCCCTAAAACCCTAAGTCCAAGGCTTCTAAATTTCCTAGGTAGCCACTTCCTCAAAACCTATAATTTAATTTTCCTTTCCAACTCCCTTGACATTTCAACCTCCTATCACCTCCCAAAGCTCCATAACCCCTTCCCCAATATCCATAAATTTTCCTAGACTTATCCCTATTCCCTAGACCTATCTCCACTCCCCATTCCAATTCACCTCATCCCTAGGGTTTCTTGGCCACCAAACACTATGGAAGAAGATAAATACTATATGGAAGAGGAGGATAGACAAGAAGAGGAGGATAGAGAACAGACAAGGCCTCACAAAGGAGGAAGAATCCTAAGGCTCAAGCCCACCAACACAAATGAACTGATGGCCTCTCCTATGACTGTCAGTTGTTTTGAGTATGAAGGTTGCCTTGATTTTTGCAACATGATTCAGAGAGTCCAACATCATCCTATGTTGAGTAGAGTCTTCATCTCAAACCTCAGATACAATCAGGTGATCCTTGCAGGTGTGACCTTCATTATATCTACATCTATCATTGTTGCTTCCACATGGATTCTAAACATAGGTGAAAGGTGGTTTAAATCCAAAGACATGGATGATTAGTATTATGAACCATTCATCAAACCAAGGTACATAAATGAGAGGAAGAGGGTCTTCCCTTTCAACTACCTTATTGATAGATCTTCTCCCATGATGAAAATCATCAGGAATTACTTCTCTTGTGAAGGAAAGTTCTCTAGGCTCTACACATACCATGTTATACTGCTTATGCACTTCACAAGAGTAAGATTGCTCAATATCACATACTATCTACTCAAGAGCATAGAGAAAATGGCATTCATTGTACAAAAGAGAGACTATGACCAACATATGAACAACCTCTTCCACCACTCATTGACCAAAATCACTGTACTTCATCACCTTGACCAATTGAACATCTAATGGGACACCTACATTGCCAATGACATGTTCATTGTTCCACAAGATCCACATGCTAAAGATTCTCCTTCTTCATCTCATCCTTCTACATCTATGCCTCGACCTCAGTCCACTTCACCTATTTAATCACCATCACCACCATCGTCACCATTTCATGGTCAGATTGGGTCACCAAGTAGAGCTATGGTCAGCAAGCCTAATAGGGCTGAATTGGGCATATTGGAAAAGACATATCAGAGAGGGCATAGGCAAGTGTTTTCCCTACAAATTGTGGGAGGTACCTTGCCTTCTTCATCAGCAAAGCAGGTATAGAAGGGTAAACAAAAGATGACCGAAGTAGATGAGCATGAGGAAACCATGCAAGAGGACGACGAAACAGATTTTGAATTTTTTGACTTGGATGAGCAGCATGATTATGAGGCCTCCAATTTTATTATCATGGAGAAATATCCCCAAATCAGAGAGCTTCATACCAACTTAGAGAGATCTAAGTTTGTTATTTCATATTGTGAGCAGGAAAATCAATAACTCAAAACCAAGCAGACAATCATGGAGATGTAGCTTCTCAAGGAAAAGAGAGAAGAAAACAAGGAAAAGGATTTTATTGGTGCGACTTATGAGAGGTATGGTGAAACTAATGAGGAATAAGAAAAAGTTCCAAAAAGGAGACCTAGGACTAGAGGGCTAAAAAGAGCTCTAGAACTAGAAAGAAGAAAACAAGTTGAACTTGCCAATGAGCTCACTTTAAATGAGTAGTTTCATGGTCAATGAGAACCAGGAGCATTGGATTGACAAGGCCAATGAGAATTTTAAGAATCTCCTAGAGAAGGCAAAGAAGGACAAGTATTTACAAAGGAAGATGACCAAACACTACAAAAGAAATCAGATTGCAAGGTCAAAGCTCTAAAAGGCCAAATCAAGACTTGACCCTAACCAAGAAAAATGAAGGGGAAAAGACTGATATCCTTGCTCAGAAATCACTCACTGTGTAAAATACCTCATCTGCCTCCAATAGAAGAAATTTTGAAGAAATTTGAGCAATTTTAGGAAATTTTGGAATTTTTTTCCTTTTTGGCAGTTTTTCACAGTCACACTATCAAAAGCACAATGCCCTAGGCGCTGCACTTTTTCTATGGACCTCCAATGGCCAAAATTAAAGCACCATTAGATTTAGAAGGAAAAATACAGTTAGGAAAACAACTTTACAAAACTTTTTTGGGTCAACAGAGCAGTTTAAAAGTCAAAAAACACCCAAAAATCACATTTTTTCCCTGTTTTGGAGGCTGGCGTTGTGCTTTTGACTAGTCTTGGGAGAATCAACATTTGGACAGAAAAATCAACACCATTTTGGAAAATGAGCATAGATATGGAAACTAGACTGGACAATCTTTCCAATGAGCTATCCTGAGCTCAATTTCGACACTTGGGTCCCCCTCAAAAGTGGAGCGAAAGTTGGCACTACACTTTTGACACTGGCATTGTGCTTTTGACCAATTTTCTGAGTTTGCTGATATTGTTGGAAATAATGAGAGGGGGGGTGAATCAATATTCCTTTCAATTAGAGCATTAGTTAATCTTCAATTATTATCAGTGTTTGTACAATCATTGCAACAAACAAAAGGAACAAAAATGCACACAATTTTTAAGGTGTAAACCCACTTCGGGACAAAAACCTCCTAATTCTTTAATATTCAACTCCAATTGAAAATAAAGCTCCAACTTCCTAGGATATAGAAAATAATTCTTCTCCAGATCCCACTAGATGGATGCTCCAATGCCAAAGATTCTTTAGTAGTCAACTGAATGGATGCCCCAACACCCAATGAGCTACAACTCACCCTAGCACCACCCTACCACCCTATAGAAGAATAAAAGAAGAATGGACTCTCGTACGAGGGAAAAATGTTTACTTTAAAATGATATAGAATGATGTAGAAGAAGAAGATACATTATACCATAACCCCAACTTTGATACAACCACCTAATGATGATCCTATACCTCCCAACATTGCCTCTTCAACTCTTGGCAGATAGACACTAGTACAATTTTTACAATAATGTATTTACAATGAATTAGTACAATGATACCTTTACAATGATCATATGCAGTGTTTCCCACTTGAAGACTTCATGTGATGAACTTCTTGCTGCTGTTATGCACCTTGGTTGCTTCGCTTGTCATGCTACCCTCTGATGCACCTTGCTTTGCTTTGCTTCCCTAGAAAGTCTGATCCTTTGCAGCCCTTGACAACACATGATCTAGCTTTTTCTTTACATTATAGGAGCTCGATATTGAATCTGGTGTATCTCTGTTATTTCAGATACCCAATATCTAATTTTTGGTCCTATAGTATTTGTCTGAGTTGTCTTTCCAATGCCACAGGTCTGACCCAATTTGGATTCTTCAAGGGAAAGTTATACCCAATCTACCACAATGCCCTAATTATGGACTGTTTCAGCAGTGTGAACTTTTACGGCATGCTACGTGTCACTGTTTCTTCATGTGGCTCTGAAATTGATAGAGAGAAAACTAGATTCTGTGCACTATCTGCCACTTTTTATGGAATTCCAATTTGATACTCAGAGAGAGAGTTATGATTCTTTTCCCAAGGTCACTTCTTTGAGATGAATTTCAGGAGCCTGCAAAAACACTGACTTCCACATATCATATCTCCGAAAATATTGCGCATATTGATCTGAAATTTTCACAGCATCTTCCTCAGGATTTCAGATTCGCGTCATAAAAATTTATGATTCTGAACCTTCGTAGAAACAAATTTATAGGGAAAATTCCAGGATGATCTGTTTCAGATGGCGAAATCCCTTACATGAGGATATGAGGATCACAATTTATATAAATGCTTAGGTTGAGAGGGGCTTCAACAAGTGAATGTGGGAGGGATTTTAGGAGCTTAAAAAATATTAATTATGACTTTTAAATGACCCATGCCACAACCCCATGGGGTTTTAGCCCACTAACCGGGGGTACAAACTTCAAACATGAATATCTCTCAAACCATGAAGAATTACATGGCGTGCCATATATCAATGGAAACCACTCGACAAGTAGAAAACATCAAAAGAATTATTGACCCAGAATCTATTAATTTGGTAGGTCAAAATTCCCATGCAATATTGGGTTAGCCCCTGGTGCTGCTTGGGTTGACATCAATGACAACTGATAATCAACAGATATTTGTAAATTTTCTCATTTTTTCTCAGTTTCAATTTGGAAAATGAAGTTTTACCAATGTAATAATCATGTTTTTACACTTCCCTAAGAGTAAATTCATTATGTGAAAACTCTTGATGAGATGTAATTAATCAATTTCCAAAAAGTGAAAGATGAGTCAGTTTGACCTCCCTACACTCTAGGTTTTAGTTCAGTTTTTGCTAGAACTACTCCTCCACTCAGGGATTTGACCCTTGAGGTTGGGAAAGGTCTATATCTTGTAATTTTTAACTCATTTCATAGGTTGGATGTTCTTGCATTGATCAGAGACTCTAGTGTAATCATTATTTCGTAGGAAATTAATGAAAGAGTTGCAGCTATTTCTTTGGGATACCTGTGGTATGGAAATTTAGCAGAGTTTCTTCTTATGTTACATATGTTTGAATTTTTTGTCTTCATGATCCGTTTCATATATATTATATGCTGATTTTCAAGTTGATAAGCATAATACATCTCTCATGCTCTGTTTTGGGAAAATATTCATAATCTGTTCATTTTCTTTAGTGTAGAAAGAATACATGCTTTCCCTTGCTCTTTCTAGCTCCTCATCAGTCTGATCCATCTCACCTTGAAGCCCTAAAGTGTTAGCCTTCCTACCTACCTTGCCCCATTGAATGAACTGCAATCCTAATCTTATTTTCCATGACCTAGCCTCTTTGACCTAATTCACCCATCCAGCAAACCAAACCAATCAAACAAACCCCTATACTCATATCTAGAATGAAACCCTAATTAATCTAGCCTATTGGTTGTAATTTTATGGAGAGAGTCCTCTTGGTTACCTCTGTTTGGACTCTTTCTTAGCCTTAGAGATCCAGTGGAGTGATAACATATTGGTGCCATTGTTGAGGAACGAAAGATTTATTTTCCCTGGGTGTACGACAAGAATCATTGGAATTTGATCCTTTGGATGATAGGATTAAGTTTCAGAAAGGTTTTCTGGATAATTTCAGTGCTAAGATTGTAGAGTTGGCTTCGAGAAGATACACCAGAGAAAATCCTGATCCTGATCCAGCTGATCCAATCGAACATCCAGAGAAGCTTGTCTGGAAGCATATATATCAAGCTACAAAATGAGAAAAATGGCGTTGTTGAAAGAAAGAATAGGACCATTGTCGAAGCTGCTTGTGCCATGCTATATGACCAAGGTCTTTCAAAGTTTCTATGAGGAGAAGCTACAAACATTGCTGTGTATGTTCAAAATGGATGCCCGCATTTCTCTTTGTACTCCAAAACTCCCAAAGAAGTCTTCTCTAGTAAGAATCCTGATGTCTCCCACCTTAGATTTTTTGGAAGTCCTGTTTATTTTCATGTGCCGAAAGAAAAGAGAAGCAAGATGGATGCTTCTGGGAAGAAGGGAATGTTTGTGGGCTATAGTGAAACCTCGAAGGCATATAGAATCTATGTGCCTGGTCAAAGAGAAGTGGAGATATGCTACGATGTCACCTTCGATGAAGATGATGCCCTCAAGAAAGTAAGAAATATTCCTAGCTCAAAGGAAGACAAAAAGGAAGAAGAACTAGCTGGAAGGCAGGAAGAATCGAAGGATGAACCTATGCTCGATGTTGAAGGACCAATGGATCCTATTGATCCACCTCCTTCAAATAAGAGGAGACCCTCATGGCTCAGGGACACTCTCGAAGATGCCGAGAGACATATTGCTCCAAGGGGGACATTCCCTAAAAGAAAGAAGCCAAATAGGTACCAATGATACCTAGCAGCCATGAGTACAATTATACAATCTGAGCTTGGATCATTTGAAGAAGCCGTAAAGCATATGAGTCCATTATGAAGAATGATGTTTGGGAAGTGGTCTCAAGACTGGAGGACAAATCTTTTGTCACCTCGAAATGGCTCTTCAAGATCAAGCAGGGAGCTGATGGAAGTGCTGAAAAGTACAAGGCAAGATTTGTTGCCCGAGGCTTCTCTAAAAAATAAGGCATAGATTATGATGATATATCTGCACCTGTCGCCCGCTATACCACCATCCAATCTATCATTGCCCTTGCTGCAACGCAAGGATGGAGTCTCCATCAGATGGATGTGAAGACTGCTTTTCTGCATGGTTCAATAAAGGAAGAGGTTTATGTGGAGTAGCCTCTGGGGTTCGAAGTCCAAGATAGAAAATAATATTTATGCAGGTTGAAGAAATCCCTCTATGGGTTGAAGCAAGCCCCAGGGCTTGGTATGAGAGGATAGATAGCTACTTGATGAAGCTAGGCTTCACTCGAAGTGATGTTGATCCAAACCTTTACTTTAAGGTTGATAAAGAAAGGCCTTTCATTCTAGTTCTCTATGTGGACGATCTCTTCCTGCCAGGTTCTGACCTTTTCATTCATCAATGTAAGAGGGAGCTAGCTTCCAAGTTTGAGATAAAATAACTAGGACTGATGCATTATTTCCTTGGCTTGGAGGTCTGGAAGAGGCCAGGCAAGATTTTCCTTTCTCAAGGAAAATATGTCTTGAAGTTACTGGAGAGATTTGGTATGGTGGACTGTAAGTCTATGTCGACACCGTTGTAACTCAACTTTAAGAAGTTGTGTGGAAGCGCTACTGGGCTCGAGCTGGGAAATCTCGCCGAGTATCGACAAATCGTAGTGGCCTTGATGTTCTTAGTGAACTTTTGTCTGGACGTATCTTTTGTAGTGAACACTTTGAGTCAACATATGGTTTAGCCTCATCACATTCACTGGATTGGTGCCAAGAATCTATTGAGATATCTTCAGGGCACAATCAACCATGGGCTAAGATACATTGTCGGGAGTTTGAGACTCCATGGATGTACTGATGCTGATTAGGATGGCAGTGTGTTGGATCGTAAGAGCACATCTGGATGTTGCTTCACCTTGGTTTCTGCTTCAATATCTTGGATGAGAAGGAAGCAGAAGTCGGTGGCTTTTGAGCACCATTGAGGCCGAATACATTGCAGCGAGTATGGCCTATTGTGAAGCTGTTTGGTTGAGAAATCTCTTCAGTGAGATGTTTGGACATGTGATAGATACCATCGTTATCCTTTGTGATAACCAGAGTGGGATTCGTCTTTCTAATAATCCCGTGTTCCATGATCAATCCAAGAATATTGATATTTGGTACCACTTTATCCAGGATATGGTACAACGAGGCGCCATAAGGCTCAGTCACATAGGAATTGATGAGCAGGTTGCAGATATTCTCACGAAGCCCCTGGGGAAGGTCAAGTTCCTAACCTTCCATGAGAAGCTTGGAATTGTGGAAAGACCCTACTGTGAGGGTCTTGCCTGAGTTGGAAAATGAGCTCTAGGAGCTCCAAGGGGCTTGGGGATAGCTTCTTGGAGCTATAAGCACACACAGGGCTAGGCTTGCCGAACCTTATTGTGCTTCTACCCCACCGTTGATGAGCTGGTTCACCCTCTCTTTTATCTATGCCCGGCATGCATCCCAAACCATGGAGTTTCACACTTATGGGAAGTACCTCTCATTTGGTCAATGAAGTGGGAAATGTGGATAGAGACCATAGCAAGACCGATGGATGCATCAAAGATTGCTGTACTCTCTATGTCTAGGATGGGTTGTGTCCAACATCTTGATCTGGGATCAAGTCTGATGAGGTTCTTACCTCTAAACTGACTCTGGGTTAGTAAATTAACTTCAAGTTAGTATGTGACTGTTTTGATTCTATTGAGGTTTTACCCTCTAGGCTGACTTCGGGTTAGTAGAGTGTGATGTCTTTGTGACTCACTCTCGATTGTTTTCCGGGTCAGTAGAGCCAGAAAAGTATGTTACAATAGGATGATGCAATATTGTATGATTATGATGATGATATTACACGATGGTACTGATCACAGGATGGCATAGGTGGATAGATGGAGTTCTCCCTAGTTGAGAGGGAGTGTTAATTTTGGGCAACTAGGTCCAAACTCCATGTTACACTACTCATATGATGATGATTATATTTTTGTTAGATTTATCTTTCAGAGAGGTGCAATATTGATCTAAATATCATCTCTTTTGGATAAGTAGAACATATATTTTGATTTTATTTTCCACATACGTGCAAGGTCAGCCAAATTTGTAATGTAGGTTCACAAGCCCTACAGATGTGTCACACACCCTCATTGATGGATATAAATTGGAGAGAGATGATGTCCATTTCATCATTAACTCATCACACACATTCCTCTTGTGATTTGATTGGTTCGTATAACCTAGGAGAGGCTTCCCTCCCTCACACGTCTGAATCTGAACCTGAAGAAAGTTGCTGTAATTTTCGCATTGTTTCTAGGGTTTTTGGACAACATTGAATTTGGGTTAACTCTTGGTCT
The DNA here is from genome assembly GCA_034641835.2 of Pinus albicaulis. Classification (NCBI taxonomy): domain Eukaryota; kingdom Viridiplantae; phylum Streptophyta; class Pinopsida; order Pinales; family Pinaceae; genus Pinus; species Pinus albicaulis. Next base: position 460,427,982 of record CM076569.1, on the reverse strand, counting down.
TTAACTTTTATTTTTGGGAAAAAATTCCGATTGCTTGAGGCCGCATTGGAGGGCACAAAAATCGAGGAGAAGCGTTGATTTTGACTATTGTTCGTTGACTACAACGTTGACTTTTTCATTGACAAGTTAGGGTTGACTTGCGTTGAATTTTTGGAGTTGTCTTTGAGGGGTGTGTGTGACACTTGAAGGAAGGTTGATTTGGCTGTTGGAGATGTTGGTTTTACCAACTCAAGTCTTTGGTAGCTAGGGCATCCTGTTAACTACTGTAACAAACATTTATCTATCCATTTGCTGGACATTCTGATACATTATTTGGCTTGTCTTTTGTTGATCTATTTTTATGTTCTATCAACATTTTACTTTCAAGTTTATGTGATTGCTAAATCTGAATTGGGCCTTGAATAAAATTGAATTAAAACTGCATTTAAGCATATAACATACCATGGTTATCTAAATTTAACAATATTTCCCACAAGTGGGACTTATTCATATGTCGGAAACATGTTTCCACGCCGTACCACATTGATTTTTATAAAGAAACACATTTGGTTTAGCACCTCAAGTGGTGTTTACTACGACATACTTGCAGGGTTTTCATATCAACAATACTTTTAATATAAATATTGAATTGGAAACATTTTTATGCGCCTAAAAACCCCATCAGGCAGGTGTTCAACACCCATCTACCATGTGGAATTTCTATTCCACTTTCCTATCTTTTTTCCTAAAGGATTCTTGGAAGATTTTAACATCCATTCATTGTGTTGGACATGAAGCCACCATACTCAACCCATCTTCTACATCTCAAGGCTACTTGTTCATAATGAAGTTTTTTCTTCTATACCTTGCCAACTATTTCAATCAAGATATCTTCACCCGTGTCTTTAGACACATCCACTTTTGCACGCTACCTGACATAGGTTATGATATATATATCAATAGTTTATGGGAAGAAAAAATGATGCATCCCCATAGTACTTTGAATCCTCATAGTAGAGCTTCGATTTTGCCTTGATATCATGGATTTCAGGGTTTGTTGGTCACAGTTTTTCCTGTAGTAACTAGAAGCCCAAAATTTTGACTTGGTATGGAATTAGAACCTAATATGCCCTCAAACCACTATTTTTAGATTATCTATGGCCAATGGTTCATATTTAGTTGATTTTATGGATTTATTTAGGCAAGAAGGTTTTGTATTGTCAATATCCCTCTCTAATACGCTTTCATGTCCCTATTCACAGTAACTAGATAATTGGGAGTTGTTTTATTTTCTTAACTTTTGTTGAAATTCTAGAAGGTGTGAAGTAGAATACAATTTTCTGCCAGATAATTATTTCCTAATGATTTTTCACACAATATTTCATGCCACTACCATCATTGTTTAATTGCACTCGAATATCTCAATAGTAAATGCAGCAGAAACAATAAAGATCATAGAAAGACAACCATGCACAATAGAGACAATATTTTTACCTTGGGAAACCCAACCTTGGGAGAAAGCCCAACAACATTTCTTAGGAGAAGTTATTCTTCAACAAGGTGTACAAATCAACATTTTGTCTAGAAATCTATGCCAATAATCGAAGTCAAATACTAGTCAAACTTGGTCAAATTATCTACTAGTCAATGCTGGTCAAACCAACCAAAATACACAGAAGTTAAATCTGGTCAAAACTAGAATGTAGTCAACTTCGACCTTGTGGTCAAACTTCAACCCTGCAGTCAAATCTTGCGGTCAATAGTATGCACATGTGGCCTTCTTGGGTCATATTTGGTCAACGCCTTGTTGTAAAATATCTTCTAACCTCTGTAGTAAAGCTTGGTCAATTTTGGTCAACTCGTCCAAAAATAGCTAGGTCAATTCTAGTTAATGTTCGGTTAAACAAAAATCAAACTCGTTGGTCAAATTTGTCCTTGTTCTCACATGTGCGGTCTGAAGAGGAAAAATAGAAATGACGAGAGAGAGAAGAATTTCTCTTGCTTGTTCTTCAAATGAGACATCACAACGTCTTATTTATACTTTTCAAAGGGCTGTGACAACCCAAGGGACATGTTGCTTCACTAGTTGTCTAACTTGACTTTTTCTTTGGCCAACTTGTCTTAGTAAAACAAAAATTTACATAATTTATTGAGGGCCGACTTGAACACCCTTTAGCCATGCGGGAATACCTCCCAATGCTACACAAAATGTCAACACTCCCTCTTAGTGAAGGAGGTATTCTTCTTAGCTGAAAACAAATTTCTCCTCCACTAGAAAATTTCATTAGCTGGCTATGTTGATGTAGTGTCTCCTCACATGCACATCTATTTATATATATCACTACATCTCAAAGTAGGAACTGTGAGTATTACGGGCCATTTTATCCCTAGCCAAACCAACATGGCACCATGGGAAATGTATCAATCTCCCCTAGTCATATTTGCATGACCTAGCCAAATCAGCGTGCCCTAGACAAATTAACATGACTTCTTAGGTGAATGTATCATTTCCCCACTAGTCAAATCAGCATGGCTCCATGGAATAAAGTCTGCCCCTGGGCCATTCTGTTGATTTTATTGTAGCTTTGGTTGGTATTCAAGTACCCAAAAGAGGGAAATTGAATTGATTCTAAATTACTTAAGTCATCTCCTAGAGAAAAAGAAATTTAAATCTTTAATTTTGCCTCCAAAAGGAAAGCCAACCCATATTAAGATCACCCCTCTTAGGGTACTCTGAATCACCATAAAAGGAGCACTTGACCTACTCCATTCAATCATCAATTTAGAGGATCATCATCTACTAATATCTTTGTTCACTCATGCAAAAAGGAAGATTTTTGAGTGAAGAGGGCCAAAGTTCTTGTGTATGTATATTCTTGTGTCCGTGGGAGGGTTGAAGCCCTAAAGGAGGCCGAGAGCCTCATTTTGTAAGTATAAGGGACCTTAACCTAATTTTTGGGTAGTCGATATAAGAAAGAAAAATAAAACTTGTTTTGAGACCAGGCCTCAAGTCTAGAGGGGATCGAGAAGCTTCAAACATTAAGAAGAGAAGACTGAGTTGGCTCAGGCATGTGGAGAGACTAGCGAGGAAGAAAAATAAACTGATTTTTATGGGAGAAGGGTAGGTCTAGCCCGAATAGTTCCTAGGTTGTCTTATGTAACTCATATTGTACTTTGGATAAATTGAAGAATTTCTCCTAAGAAAATATTTCTGGGTTCTTCCCTAGTTAGCGTTTTCCTAGGGTGAAATTTTGTGTCTCTTGTGTTTGGCTGTCTCTTCATAATCCTACAGTCATTATTGTTTTACTGTTGAGATCTTCTATGTATAATTTCTTAATGATGAATGTAAGTTATGATGGATTAATGATGAAATCATTGGAAAGTAATTATCAGATTATAAGATCATGAAAAATCAACATGGTTTTAGAGCAAGGATAAGGGATTAGCCACGAATAGGCCAAGGGGTTTGATTGGATCTATTTTAGGTCAAATTTGGAGAAATTTCGATCCTCCTCCCAGGGCTTAATTATATCTAAAGAGGATATTATTCTTGAGGCAATAGATCTGAAGTATCCTTTCAGGGCATCTTTGTGGCAAGGGTATATGCCCTATGTTAGATTTTGGGTAGCTCAGAAGGTATTTCCAAGAAAGGACAACCCACGAAAAAAGAAGTTTGTTGGGTGATTTACCCAAAGTGGGGTTTCATACTCAAAGTAGTGGGTTTAGGACCAAAGGAGAAATAATTATTTATTCTAAAGGGTCAAGAGGCTAAAACACTAGATCTAGAGGTTTCCTAAGTGACCCAAGGAAAGGGATGAATAAAGGAGGCCTAAGATGAGGTCTCACACATTGTGTGCAAGAGAGATGTGAGCTCTCTTATGCTAAGAGTGCCCTAGGAGGGCTGAGTTCTACTGAAGGAGGTTGAGATATTTCTCTTCTAAGGTCATCAAGGGAGCAAGGGTAATGAGGGCTGAAGAGTAAGGTCGAGGGTTTGAGGACCTTATCTAAGACCAACGTGGAAGTCTGTCCCATGTTCCTGCAATCCATTGTGAAAAAATGTCCAAGGAAGGGTCGAGGGCAAAGCCAAAACACCATAGTAACTCATCTCAAAGAATACAGATAACCTTAGAGAGTCGTAGTACGAAATCATGCAAGTTGATGGTCTATTTTGTGCTGGAAGGAAGGCCGAGTTTTCTCAGGAAAAGACCGAGATTCATGTATGTTTTCTGTGCCCTAATAGGTCCAGATCGAGTTTAGGAGGAGATATCACTGTGATTTTCGGTATAATCTATGCACTAATCGAAATTTGTTCAAGCCGAGTTAAGCCAACAAAATTCTGTGGGAGGTACGCTTATTGTTTTGAGTATAAGGGAGAGGATCAAGCCATTGGAAGAGGTCTTTCAAGCCATGGATTAGACTGCTATGGAGGGCCAAAAGGCCACAATTTCTACATTGTATTTCTGTGTGTGGGTCGAACTTGAGGGATGCCGAACTAGTCTCAAAACCTTGGAACAAGAGTTGCCAGTTACCTCAATTGTAGAGAGACGAAAAAGGATAGCGAAGGGGCTAATGCGTTGGAGTTTTGAGTTGCTGAGTATTGTATTTCAAAGTCTGTTCACAAACGAAGTTGTGAACAACGTACTATAAGGGCAAAATGTACAGTGGCTTTTAATGGAAAAAACACTATGAGTAACAGACTTACTTGGAAGCTGATATATGTAGCAAATAGTCAGTGAGCAGTTGGTGGATAGAGAAGAATAAGGAGTTGTTTCTCTTGTAGTCAAAGGAGGTAAAGGACCAACCAGGTCTTAAGGAAAATGTGGACTGAAAGGGTTGAAGGAGAAGGGCTTCTCCAACAATTAAGTTTTTTATTTGTTCTTGTCTTGTCATTGGGAAAATTGTAGATCTGAAGTAGTAGATTGCAAGCTCTTGTTTGTATACTATGTATACTAGCTGTACTAGTCCTTGAGGGCCATCATCCTTGGTATGGGAGTCCCATGATTATTTTATTGATGGATTAGTAAAATGATCAAGCTTTGGGCTCAAATATCTTTGTACTTAATTGATTTCACTGTTAAAGAATTTTGTTGTGCAAAGTGATAGAAAGTTGAGGGTTAGTGTGTTTTTGTGCATGATTAGCCTCAAACCAGATCTAGGTTCTAAGGAAAATTCAACATGGTATCAGAGCTACTTTGAAGAGCAGATGGATTAGAGTGTGTGAAAAAAGCAGTGAGTTAGTTGAGGTTGTGTAGGTTCAGAAGGTGATTTCAAAGGATTGTCAACTGCCATATAGAAGTTTGAGTCTTTAGGTTCTAATGAGATAGAGAATTTTTTAGCCCATGCAATGTCAGTCACAGACCATGAGAGAACATTCATTTTGGTGCAAGGAAAGTCATAGATCCTACAAGGACAAGCATGGATCATGGTGGAAAAGCCATGTTTCATGCGAGAACATTCATGTACCATGCAAGACAAATTATAACCAAGCACGAAGAAGTTGTGGTAGATACGAGGATGGATATGGCTATGTAAGGAAAGTCATGACTCATGCATGGATGGTCATGAGCATGCAAAGAAAGTCTTGAAGCTAGAAGCGTGAAGGTAATACCTTTATCACTAAGAGGGAGTGTTAGATTTTGGGTAGATGGGAAGGTATTTTAGAAGAAATGACAACCCACCAAAAAGAAGTTTGTTGGGCGATACCGAAAGTGGGGTTTTGGACCCAAAGTAGTGGGTTTAGGACCAAAAGAGAAATAATTATTTATTCTAAATGGTCAAGATGCTAAAACCCTAGATCTAGAGGTTTCCTAAGTGACCCAAGGAAAATGATAAATAAAGGAGGCCCGAGATGAGGTCTCACACATTGTGTGCAAGAGAGATGTGAGCTCTCTTATGCTACTAGTAGTGCCCTATGAGGGTTGAGTTTTGCTGAAGGAGGCTGAGATACTTTTGTTCTAAGAAGGTTGTCAAGGAAGTAAGGGAAGCGAGGGATAAAGAGTAAGACTCAGAGTTTGAGGACCCGATCTAAGGCCAACGTGGAAGTCTGCCCCATGTTCTTGCTAGCTATTGTGAACAAATTTTTGAGGAAGGGCCGAGGGTAGAGCCAAAACACCATAGTAACTCATCTCAAAGAAGAAAATCGAGCCTGTTACCCATCACTTCATGGGTGATATCCCTAGGAGAAATTTTTCTCCATGATGATCCTCAGTTGACAACCAACAACCTTTTGCAGCCCTTAACTAGCTCGTTGTGCCATTTCTCGACCACCTAAGCCAACCATGTGGTCCCTCACCCATCTTCATTAATCATATGTTTGAAGATGAGCCTACCAAACCCAAAGGTATATCGTGTCATTTGGTAATTCAGTTATTGTTTTTACTTATCATGGACACTTCTGGGCAAGGATTAATGGGGGGATTCGATGAAAGAGTGGCTTTAGTTTGTGCTTCTGTTCCATTGACCTCTTTTGGATGTTACCCGTGGATTTTAGTCCCGTGGGATCTCCTTTAATGAGCATTTGGTTTTAGGGTGGTACTACTTGGGAAACCTTGACTTTGGTTGTGTGGTCCAGCTCCCTTATCTACATGTATCACTCCCCTTCCATTCACTATACCCCCATTCATCATCTCTCCCACTTGGGTCCACATTTCCTCACTATGTCCACATAGGGTTAGCCTCCCCATTCCCTTGCCCCCACCTTGGGTCAAGCTTGGAATGATGCCCCAGAGGTTGAAGCAACTGAAAAGAAAAGTTAAAGCATAAATGGCCACATTCAATAGGAAAATGTACCACAAGATTCAAAGGATGGTCGGGACAAACATATTTAGCACGTGGAAAAAAGTCAATGCATGAGCTCTCCCCATACCCATGGCCATCATCCTAGTTTAATAGGCCCTAGATGAGCCTCCTTTATCATTCAGGAACTCATGATTGTCCCAACCCTTGGAGGGCAATGAACCGCCTCACCAAAAATGGGGTAGTCACTGTTATATCTTACACATCATGCTCTTGTCCTTTGAGCCCCAAGTAATCAATCAAAGAATAATCATAAAAGGCAAAAGACATATAAAGAAGGGTGGAAAAATCAAGGTTGGGGCACCTCATGTACTATGATTGCTCCCACCTATACATTATATACCCAGGTGTGCGCTTCCCTTTTTTTAGCTAACCTTGTGCCCCCGATATGTGGCCCACAGTTGCCTCTCTCATTCCCTATTCCATTCACCTCTTTAACACATGCCACCACCATTTGAGGGATGTACCTTGGACATATTATCCCCTCTAAAGGTAGAAACCACCTAATAAGGTACTTGGCTAACCCCCTTTGGAGCTTGGAGACATTAACCCATGCCAAAGCCCACTATGGAAGGGCATGTCATTATAAAGTGTCCACTTGTTTTCCACGGTTTGTAAACTCTTTTACCCGGTTACTATAATGACTTGTTGTGCTGGAAGGCTAGGGGGCACATTAGATCTTATGCAGGATTGGAGATGGTGTCCATTCTGTGTTTGGTCTCCCTATACAGGGTCCTAACCCCCAGAGGGTTACATTGGCACATGTAGGGTGTGTGTAGAGAGCCATGGGCCTCCACAATAGTAGGAAACACTCCATGGATCCCCATATATGTTCAGGGATTGCTCGAGATCCACCTTTTGGACAAGGAAGATGCATTTGGTACACTATGCCCAACTGGCCCCACAGGTGCACCACACACTTGACAGGTGGCCCAGGACTTATACGTTGACATGGCATCATTTATTCCATTATCTGAGCCCTTACAGACAATATGCAGGCATCTTCGATTCACTTGGAGACCCATGAGGTCATTGGTGTGCCGCCACACCCATTGGGATCATCGCAAGTTTATTGTTTGGAGAATAAGGGGCCACCACCTTGTACATCACTTTTGAGGATCCTATTAATCATTATGGCACTTATGGACCTCACCAGGCCTCATGAAGGGCCCTACGACATGCATATATTATTATTTGACCTCTTAAGAGGCTTATTATTTTATTTGTGAGCTAGTTTGGTGGGCTTGTCACAAAAAATTAGTTGATTTGCATATTATTTTAATTTAGGGGCTAATGTAGGCCCAAATAGGTAATTCAAACTCCTAATGAGTGTATAAATAGGAGTTGGATGAATTCATTTGTATCATCACTTGACTTGGATCATTATCTCTCTTGAGAACTTCACATTTTTTTCTTGGAGGATATTTTTGGATCATGGATGAATTTTGATGTGTGGATTGGGTCTTCTTAGCTTGGAGCTTCTTATATTGCAAATGCGTTGATGGTTGGATACATTAGCTTACATGTAAGTACAATTTTTATGCTTTTACTTTGTTGCATACATTGATTATGAGATTTTCGCTATTTTAGGGTTAATTGCTGCATGCATTTATGACATTAATGTGGAATTATGTCTCTATTTAGCTTGTCTCCATGAATGGGGCATGTTTGATGAATGTATTTTCCTAGAGATTGAAGTTATATTGATGATCCTTCTCCATTTGGAACAAATTATATTAAACACTTTTAAGGTCACTTTTCTTCTCTTGCCCTTAACATTGGACAAAGTTGACTTTGAGAGCCCCCTTGAACAAGAAACAAAATCCATATTCATAGTTATCCTTGGCTCCATATCCCTAAGAGGAATTAGGCATTGATCCATCAAAATATGGTCACTTTAAACCATATTTTTTCACCTTTTTCTCTCTCTTTGAGGTCTAGCCATGCTAGGCTACCCAGGGCATCAATTCCTCGACAAAGTAACCCTAGAAAAAGTTCGATATCCTAGCCTCTAATGTGCTGGTGTGTTCTCAAGGTCTACTCTGAATTGGAAGAGATTTCGATGGTGGGATTGCAAGATATCCCAAGCCCTAGGTCTGAGATCAAACTTTTCCTTGGAATTCCCAAGGCTAGCACCTCATAGGATCAATTTGATATCTTTAAGTGAAAATTCTCGTTTTGATCCTTTCCCTTGCCTTTTTTAGGTTAATATTATCACCAGTTGCTAAACTCGCTCCCCTTAACCTAGGCTGGGTCCACTTGGATCCCCTGTGGTCCCATTTCTTATAAAAGGCAATTCATCAAGGACAACTCGGGAATCCATGTTCTACAAGGATTTTAGGGATTAGGAGGTTCCTTTTCAAGTCATATTCCTTTGACCTAATTGTCAAATCCAAGCCTCCTTTTCCTAGAATATCTTGTACCTTGCTTAAATAGCAAGCAAGCTCCATTCTTAATCCTATTCTAGGGAAAATGTCTTTGAGGTCACTTCACATCTATTTGTTGATCCATCCTTTATAAGTGACTTCCTAAATACCTGGTCTCCTACCATTGGTGAAAGTCTGTAAAGAGCAGGGAGTCTTAGCTTTGGTGACAATGGGCTAAGCCTCTATCGTTGCCCTTGACCTAGCAATTTCCCTCTTAGGAGTCCCTTTTAGGTCCTCTACTGGTTTGAGTGGTAACATTTCTAGCGCCGTTGCCAGGGAGGAAGTAGGTCTGCCTCCCTAGTGAATCATTGAGGAATTGATTCATTGACGACATTCATTAATATTCCTCTGGCGACTCCACAATCCCCATCTTAGGATGGAAGGTCCCGAAACCATAACCTTGTTGGTCAAAGTTGTCATTGATGTCAATATGCTAGAGCCTTGTTGAAAATTCCATAACCCTTACAAATGAAGAACACATGTGAAGTATCCCTTACCTTGCATAAACTTGAAGGCCTAAAAGATAAAATGTCTTAATCCTATAAGAAGCCCTAGCATGGAAGTTTCCTTGACAAGACAACGGATAAAGAATTTATATGGAAGCCCTAACATTGTCCAAAACATAAATATAAAATCATAAAGGATGCCATGGATGAAATAATGGTAGTTCACAAATATAATTTTATTGATGGTAAAAAGATCCTAATTGAAGTTGGAATTGGCATAGACTCGTAGAAGACATCAAGCTCTTTCTAACGAGCTCTTACACGCCTTCTAACTACTCATAGATTGAGAGAAACTAAATTTATAAAGATAGAAAAATCATAATTTTTGGTAACCCGACATTAACCAACATGTGCAAGTCGGCTCCTCCTTTTCGTTGAAGGTCAAAAACATGTATAAATATGAAGTAGAACTCATCATTCCAATCATCATCTCGGTGAAGAATTTCAGAGAAGATAAGAAAAAAAGAGAAGATAATTTAGAGCTGAACAAGAAGGATGATGGAGATCACTGTTTTGGGCTAATATTGTTTTTGAGTTTCTGTGATTGGTTTTTGGGCTAAAGAAGGACTATAGAATTCGACATGTGGAGCTCATCTCATGGACCAGTAAGAGGCTCAGACTATTAAACTATGGAGGAATGAAATTATAAGACTGTGGTACCTAAGATATGTAAAATCAATTTTGGTAACTTCGGACCAAGCTCGGAAATTTTCTACGGACTCGGATTTACCTCGGACTTGTGGGCGGTGACATTTAGTAGGATCGGACTTGTGTGCAGTGACATTTAGTAGAATGAAGGAAGAAATTGAGAACCATCTAGCAAAGAAGGATGAAGAATGCAAGATGATGAAAGAAGAAATTAATCTCCTAAGAAAATAAATTGATCATCTGAATAAGAGTCTAAAGAACTCTCAAATCCTAGATGACATCCTAAGCCATCAAAGATCTCCCCTTGATAAATTAGGTCTTGGCTATGTAGGTGAACCCTCAAATGGAAAGGATGCAAACCCTAATGCTTCAAACAACAAGGATGTGTATAAGCTTGGTAGAAATATTGATGCCCCCAATTCCAACAAAAGAAAGGAGAAGAGTCAAGATGACATTGGAAGAAACCCTACTCCAAGAAGATATGCAGATGGTGTCAAGAATGCAAGACACAATAAATTTGATCAAAGGATCCCAAGATGAAATGGGTTTAGAAGTACATCAAGGAAATCTCCATCCTCCAGGTACCAAAGTATATTTTTTGGTTATCACTATTCTTGTACAAATTTTGGGCACATGGCAAAGGATTGTAGGGCATACCACAAGGACAAACATAATGGTCCCTATCAGTCTCCTAGAAGCAGCTTTGCAAGAATAATTCATGCTTCCTCATTCATGAATAAGATGGAATGCTTCAAATGCCATAACATTGGACATATGGCTCGTGATTATAAATTGACTTGGGTTCCTAAAAAAGATAAAACCATGACTACCAAGCATGAAAAGAAAGTTACACAAGTATGGAGAAGGAATCAAATTGGATTAGAAAGCCTCTTGAACACTCAAGACAACAACTCATGTTGTTGATCTAATGAGTACATCTTTGGCAGATATGATATTCCAAGTTTTTATGAAGAAATTTTTCCAAAAAGGAGACCATGCATACTATTAGGGAGCTTGTGATTCCAAACCATTCTTGTAGAAGCTATCTGTGAAGAGCCCTATGAAACCCTTGATGAGTCACGCATGGACAACCATCTCTTGATAGATCATCTCTCTGGAGTAATTCCATTGAAGAAAATCATGATATTGTGTCTTCACTACACATCCATTGTTGAAGATGTCTTTCACTTGATCACAAGGCAACAATCTTTCTTGTCTTGAGCAAAAAGAAGAGATAGAGGAGTTTATGCAAGTAGGGGGAGTTGGTTGATCACACGAATAAATGCAAACTAAGACATCTCTCTTATGATACCTTGTCAAAAGAAGGAAAGCATAATGACAGGGGGAGTTGCAAGGAGCAACATAACAAGAAGAATCATGTTAAGGGTAGCACATGTCAAACACTTTAGATGAAACAAATCTATGACATGAAGACCGAAAAGGTTACAGGAGGGGCAACATATCTATCATGGAGTACAATCATTGATGAAGAAAGGAAGAAAATATGATGAAGCAACATGATGACATGACAAGAAGAATCTTGATAGGGCGAGGAATTGATGGAAAAAGGCATTATCACAATACCCCCATTTGCCATTGATTTTAAAAGGGGGAGAGAATGTTGGAAGGGAAGAAAATATTGCCATCAATGACAAAGGGGGAGATTTTTGGTCAAATTTGTCATTGATGTCAATATGCTAGAGCCTTGTTGAAAATTCCATAACCCTTACAAATGAAGAATACATGTGAAGGAACCCTTACCCTGCATAAACTTGAAGGACTAAAAGATAAAATGTCTTAATCCTAGAAGAAGCCCTAGCATGGAAGTTTCCTTAAAAAGACAATGGACAAAGAATTTATATGGAAGTCATAACATTGTCCAAAACATAAAAGATAAAATCCTAAAGGTTGCCATGGATGAAATAATGGCAGTTCAAAAATATGATTTTATCGATGGTAAGAAGATCCTAATTGAAGCTGGAATTGTAATAGGCTCGTAGAAGACATCAAGCTCTTTTTAATGAGCTCTTACAGGCCTTCTAACTCCTCATACGCTGAGAGAAATTTAATTTATAAGATAGAAAAATCATAATTTTTGGTAAGTCGACATGAGCCAACATGTGCAAGTCGACTCCTCCTCCAAGGGACATGTCTTTTCATTGAAGGTCAAAGAATGTATAAATATGAAGTAGAAATAGTCATTCTAATCGTCATTTCAGTGAATAAATTCAGAGAAGATACAAAAAAAGAGAAGATAATTCAGAGCTGAATAAGAAGGACGAAGGAGATTACTGTTTTGGGCTAATATTGTTTTTGAGTTTATGTGATTGGTTTTTGGGCTAAACAAGGACTACATACTTCGACCTATGGAGCTCATATCATGGACCAGTAAGAGGCTCAGACTATTAAACTGTGGAGGAACAAAATTATAAGACGGTGGTACCTCGGATATGTAATCTCAAGCTTGGTAACTTCGGACCAAGCTCAAAATTTGCTACAAACTACATATTTGTACCTCAAACCTATGGGCAGTGACATTTAGTAGGATCAAACTTGTGGAGAAAAAAACACTTCGGACCTGTGACCTGACTGTGGAAGATTGAACCTATGATCCAGAAGACTCGGACTTGGTGTAGACCTCAAAATAGTGTGTGAAGGCTTAGATTTATATCTAACTTCAGACCTGAAGATAGTATGTGGATTAGGAGCTCGAACCTTTACCTCATAACTATGATAACCTTAAGAACAATCATCACTAACAACTCAGACCTAGTGACAGTCTTTTGTGGAGGGCTCAGACCTATGGAGAGGTGGTTGGACAGTTGTTTTTGGAGCTCAGAATTCAAATTAGTGGTCTACATAGTTCATATCTGTGGCACACATAAGCTCGAAACTATGACTTGATTAGTAGAGGTTTGGAAAATTGTAGCTTTGGACCTGTGTGATACTCATTGCAGACTTAGAGCCTCTAGTACAGATCTACAGTGACAAACTTGTGAAGTAGATACCTAAAGACTACAAATCTTGGGAACAGTCTATGGTTTGATATCAATTGGTGTTTGGAAACTCCTTGAGACTACCTCCTTGCACTTGGAAAATTTGAAGAATGCAAAAGTATGTTGAAGAAGTCTTATTAAAGCAATTTATGAAGATTTTGAAGAATCCCTCTTGGAGATATTTGTTGGAGCAACCTTTGAAGATTTGAAGATGCAGACATCTTATAGAAACATTGTTGTTGACCTAGAGCTGTGACATTATTGAAGTAATTTTTGAAGATCATCTATTGGATTATTGTTGGGAAAGTACCTATTATGCAGTGGTTGGAGAAAACCCTAATTAAAAAGCAGTCTTGAAGACTATTTTGGAGCCTTGGAACCTTGTAGATCTTGTAGAGTACTTTGGATCTGACATTGAAGATCCATTGAAAGAAATTAGAAGCATAATAGAAGCTGATATAGGAGGCATTATTGGAGACCATGATGCATTGCTAAAGCCATTATGAGGTGACCTTGAAGAATTTTTTTTGGGTAACATGAAGAGTTGTGGAGACACCTTCTGAGAAGATAAAGTTGTCATTGATGAGGTAAGTGCTTTGGAGATCAATTGAGCGCATTGTTGAAGGTGAAGATATTGTCAGGGCTTGTTGCAGAAGATATTGGGATCCTTGAAGAACCATTGACCTTATCTTGAAGAATTGAAGCCATGGGTTGGAGCCCTAGAGGATAGGATTCCTCAAGAAGATTAGGTTGGAGCCTGTACTAGTGAGAGGGTTGGAGCCCTAGAGGTTGGTGCCTCATAGAGACAAGGTTGGAGCCTTGGAAAGATAGGGTTGGAACCTTGTGAAGTCCAATTCTGTGCTTGGAAACATACAGGTTGGAGCCTGATGATTGGAGATTGGTGTCTTCATCTAGGGTATGAGCCCTAAGCATTATTGTGCTTGATTTATTGTAAAGAAGAGGATTGAAGTCCTTGTTATTTATGATTAATAAAATCATTTATTCTATATTTTTCATTTTGTGTTCTGGTTATAAGTGATCTAAAAATTGGTAAAATAAAAATTGTAAAAGAAATACTGATTCACCCCCCCCCCTCTCTCAGTTTTTTCAACAAACCTATCAACGTAGAAAGGATGAAGAACCCCATAATCCATTCTTTGATAGAAGGATTAATAGATTGAAACAAAAGCACAAATTCTTTATACCTCTCAAACTTTCAAATATGATTGGGGCTCTATTCAACTCTTTACCGGAGGATCCTAATAGGCCTACATTTAGTGGAGAAGAGGACCGCTAGGAACACCTTTTGAAATTCGAAGGTCTAACATGTGGGGAATCTTACAATGAATTTAACCGCATGATTGCCTTTGCAACAACCCTAATAGGGAAAGCCCGAGTGTGGTATCTCTCCCTTCCTCCATCATCTATTTCTTCATGGGAAGAATTTATCCAAATGTTCGAAAGGGGATGGTACCATAAAAAGGATGTGGTTCAACTATACAAAGGTCTCCTATCCATTGAAAAAAGGGACAACAAATTCGTTGCTGAATTCAGTCACAGGTTATACACCACCATTCGTGCCTTTCCCCAGAACTTAGTCCCTCCAAAAGAAATAACCTTAGTTGCGTACCTCAATGCTTTCACATGGAAATTGGCCTTTGATGTTAGAGGCAAGGAACTTGATAATCTCTTCTGATCCCAAAACATCATATTTGATCTTGATCAAGCTATGAGGCAAACCTCCATCAACATGTTACAATTTGAGGAAGACAATTCGTCCGATGATGAAGAATCTTCCCCAAATAAATAAGACACACTACCTCAAGAAAAATCCAAAACAAGAAAGTGCCACAGGAAGAAGCCCCCTGATCCTACCTTGAAAATCCCTTTGAGGCCGGCCTTGAATATTTGTGATCCCTTCTACACTGCCTTTGTCGTAAACAACCTTACTCTGAGAAATTGCATCCTAAAATCGGGTAGTCCCATCAACATCATGTCCTCAAGAATTATGAAGATGTTAGGACTCAAGCTTTCAAAGAAATGTCTTGCTAAGCTGATTTTGAACTCTAATAAGCTTGAAGTGTGTGGAATTGTGGAAGGGGTAAAATCATTTTTTCATACATATCCAACAAAAGAATTCTCTATCAACATAGTCATAGTAGAAATGTACCCTGCATGGGGGATGACTGTGTCTAAGAAGTTAATTGAAGATATTGACCACTCCATTAGTGAAGGTGGCTCTGTCATATATCTCCCTTGGAAAGAAAACTCTTATGTATTGGTTCCTAGGCATGAGTTCTTTGCCCCTATGATTGCATCCTCTCACGAAACTGAAAATAACTTAGGAATAGAATGATAAGATTGGAGAATGGAGACTTTTTAAGAACGAACATGTTACCTCTCATCCTTCCCCTAGATTATGGGTAATGTACTTCGATGGGGTACATTCTAAATTTGGGGAGAGAGTTGGTACAGTAATCATCTCCTCTCCAAATGAAGAATATTTATTGTTTTCCATCAGACTCCAATTCATTTGTACTAACACCATTGTTGAATATGAAGCCTTATTGTTAGGTCTTGAAGCATCCAAACCAAGAAGAATTCAACAATTTCTCATAGTAGGTAGTGTTCCACGGGGATGCGCCCCATCGCTCCCCCACGCCTCGGGGACGAGGAAACTCCTGGGGAAACGTTTTGCCCTACGTCCTGTTTTTGGAGAAACTCAGGGGAACTCCCGGGGGGGGGGACATTTTTCTGGCAACGAAACATGACTCCTTTGCAAGGGGGACCGGGGGCGTCGCCCCATTTTTTTGTCTAATATTTTTTTATAAAACATAAAAAATTTAAAAAAATACAAATTTAAATGTATGAAAAATAATAAAAAAACAACAACAAAATAGAAAAAAATGAAACAATATTAAAACTTCAAACTTGTTAAAAGTTAAAAATGAAATGAAATGATTTAATTAATTAATTAAATTATATTAAAATTTAAATAAAAAATGAAATTATATTAAACCTATAAGTTTATTAAAACTTAAAAAAAAAAAAAAAAAAAAAATTTATTAAAATTTAAAACTTAAAATATAAAATAAGAACAATAACAAAAATAAAAATAAAAACTTGAATTAACTTTAAAGTTAAAAATTAAAATAAAATTTAAAACTTAAAAAAAAATTTAAAAAATAACAAAAAAAAAGAAAAAATATATTAAAAATGAAAACCACACAACATGAAAAATAAAAAGAAAAACAATGCATCGTAACCTAATTCAAATTTCATTGTTAAAAACCAAGTAAAAATTGAAGCATTAAATAATAAAAACTTAAAAGTAACAAGTTAAAACCTAAATCATTCTACCATACCATACACATTTGCCATTTACCTTACCTTGCCGTCGATCAAGCTTGTTGCCATCTACTTTACTGTCGGACCTGTCTCAAGATTCAACATCGACCATCAATTGTCGCTGTGGTTGAGACATTTATGATTTTTCTGAAGGGCTGAGACATTTCCGATTTCACTGTGCATTTCGTTGGAGGGATGAGACATTTCTAGTTGCCCTGTGCATTTCGCTGAAGGGATGAGACATTTCCCTGTGCATTTCTTGAAGGGCCGAGACATTTCACTGTGATTTTGTGACTTGGAGGAGTGGAGCTGCGTTTTTGGAGGGGATTTTGTCACTTGGAGTCGCTGTCCAGAATCATTGAGCCACTCAACTGATTTCAGATTTCTGTGTTAGTATTTATCAATTCCAACCTCATTTATCAGTTGTGTTAGTTGAACTTCTATCACCTATGTTAATAAGCTAGTATTTTTTTTTAATTTTTAAAAAAATCTGTGGTATACAATTAATTATAATTTTTTTATTAGTTTTGTTTTATTAAATGTCAATCTATTGTTAAATTTTAAACAATGGCACTTGCATTTAATCGCTGTTAATAATTGAAATAAAAAGAAAACTTTCTGTAGGCCAAAAACTTGAAAAATCAAGCTCAACAGTGACACATAATTTAAAAAATAGTAGCATGAGTTAAAATAGCTATGACAGCAGTGAGACTGAGTCAGATCAGGAGGGTAATACTGATACCAGGGGAAACATTGGTTGTGAAACTTTAAGAACTCCCACAGTGGAAAGCCAAAATGAAAACATTAGCAATGCCAATCTTCCCCCAAAGAGATTGGTTCACTATGCAAAGGGAGCATTTAATCCCAAAAGACCTTTATATATATATGTAACCAAACTACCTGCTCCACCAACCAAAAGAAAAACAAATTATGGATCACATGACTGGAAATGCAATATTTGTGGCCATACTAGGTTGGGGAGTTAGAGTCAGATTAAACAACACCTCATGGGCATTGGTGGAAGAGGGGTTAGTGTATGTGATAAATTAAAAATGTTTGAGAGATCTGAGCTTTTGAGGCTAGAAATGGGAGCTGATGCAAAGGGCGCCTTATGTAGCCAAAATGTCACTTTAGGTGAAGGTAAAAATGTGGAGAGGAGTTCAAAAAGGAAGGCAAACAAAACCACCAATATTGGCAATATCAATATACCTTCACCATGTTTTGCTGGCACATCCTCATCAAAAACTAAGAGGAAGGATGCTACTGTTCGTTCTGATGCAATGGGGCCAACTATTGCAGGGATGTATGGTAAATTGAACTGTGATGATACAGATAATGCTATTGGAATAGTTTTTTTGGCCAATGGCATTCCTTTCCATGTTATTCACTCTCCTTATTACAAGGAGATGGTCCAGACAATTGCAAAAGTAGGGACCTCATATGTGGCTCCAGGGGAAACCAAGTTTAGAAAAATAATCTTAGAAAAATAAGTGCCAAAATTACTGTTTAGAAAGAGATTTTGAAACAAACATGGGTGGGATAAGGGTGATCCATTATTATGGATGGGTGGACAAACATTGCAAAACGTCCATTCATCAACATCATAGTTACATGTGTAGAAGGGCCTTTCTTTCTTAGAGCTATTGATTGCTCTGGAAAGCTGTAAATTTATGTAGATGTTCTATGCTTAATGAAACTTTACTTTTCACTACAAAAATCACATAAACAGTCAAGTAAAATGTTGATAGAACATACTAGTGGATCTACAGAAGACAAACTAGAAACAAAAAAATGTGGTGGTGCGTTACGGCGGTCAACAGGATGCTTCAACCAGCAAAGTGTCCTTGGTCAGCCAACCCAGCATGTGTCACAACAGCCCTCAAAATAGCCACATGGTCAACTGAAAGTCAACCCCAGAAAAGTCAACGATGTCCAAAAAAGTCAATGCAGGATAGCAACAAGAAATTCAACGCAGCTCGGTCTTCGATCAACCTTTTGACCTCGGTTCTTGTGCCAATATGTACGGCCTTCCAAAATCAAAGTCTCCACCAATTTTCAGCCTCTTTGGACCATGTGTTGACCAAAGTCAACGCTGGTCAAACTTGCGTGGAAACCCTAGCTGCAGTAAATTCATCCAAACCCTAGTTGCAGTAAATTCGTCCTTCTTTCCCACGTGTGAACCGAAACTGCTCCCAAGGAGCTCGTATTGAATCAGAAGAGGATATGATGTGTGAGATTGAGATCAGTGAAAAAGTCCTCCAACGTTGACTCTATTTATATCAATCACTGAGGTGTGTGACACATCTACTGGGGGTGTAAAACCTTAAGGCCGACCAACACATATTTGAAATTATTAAAAATAAATTAAAAATAAATGTTCTGCTCATCAGATTAAGATCAATTTTAGATCAATCTTACACCTCTCCGAAAGAGGAACCCAATAAGAATATTGGTATCTTCATCTGAGCATCAAAACCTGGAGTTTGGACCTAGTTGTCCAATTTTAACACTCCCTCTCAACTAGGGAGAACTCCACCCACCTATGCAATCAAACATCGTGCATCATCTTGCCGTAACTTGCTTTTCTAGCCTCTTTATTTCAGAACAGAAGTGGTTCAGTCACAAAGACATGATTCCCCAGCTGACAGATTCAGCCCAGAGGTCTGAAACCTCTATCGAACTCACAAAGAGTCTCATACCAACCCGAAGTTGGTTTACCTGATCTGAAGTCAGTTGGAGGTCCGAAACCTCACTATACTTGATCCCAGATCAAGTGGTTGGACCGTGCCATCCTAGATAGAGAGTACGAAAATCTCTGATGTGTCCATTAGTCTTTGCTACTAGTCTCTAACTTTTCCCACCTCATTGGCCAAATGAGAGGTACTTCCCATGAGCCCTGAACTCAATGGGTAGGATGCATACGGGGCACAGATAATGAGAGGTGAACCAACTCAATAATCACAACGGTGGGGCCCAAGCACACCAACAAGGTTCAACAAGCCTAGCCCTGTGGTTGCTTATAACTCCAAGAAGCTATCCCCAAAGCCCCCAGAGCTCCCAGAGCTCATCGTCCAACAAGACCCACTTCATAGGGTCGTTCCACGATACCAAGACTCTCACGGAAGGTTAGGAACTTGACCTTCCCCAGGGGTTTAGTGAGAATATCCGCAACCTGCTCATTAGTTCCTATAATATTGAGCCTTACGGCGCCTCGCTATACCATATCCCGGATAAAGTGGTACCTGATATCAATATGCTTGGATCGTTCGTGGAACACTGGATTCTTGGACAAGCGAATCCCACTCTGGTTATCACAGAGTATCACGATGGTATCTAGCACATGTCTGAACAGCTCACTAAAGATCTTTCGCAACCAAACTGCTTCACAATAGGCCATACTCGCTATAATGTATTCGGCCTTTGCAGTGCCCAAAGTCACCGACTTCTGCTTCTTGCTCATCCATGAGATCAAAGCAGAACCAAGATTGAAGCAACATCCCGATGTGCTCTTACAATCCACCACATTTCCAGCCCAATCGGCATCAGTATATCCAAGGAGTGTCACGCTCCCGACAGTGTATCTCAGCCCATGGTTTATCGTGCCCCGAAGATATCTCAGAAGATTCCTCGCACCAACCTAGTGAAAGTGATGAGGCTCAACCATCTGTTGACTCAAAGTGTTCACTGCAAAACATATCTCTGGACGGGTGTTCACTAAGAACATCAGGGCCCCTACGAGTTGACGATACTCAGTATAATTTGTCAATACGGGCCCAACAGCGCTGCCACTCAACTTATTGAATTTGAGCTCCATTGGTGTCGACATGGACTTGCAGTCCACCATACCAAATCTTTCCAAAAGCTTCACAATGTATTTTCCTTGAGAAAGGAAAATTTCGCCAGGTCTCTACCAGACCTCCAGGCCTAGGAAATAGTGCATCAGTCCTAGGTCCTTCATCTCAAACTCAGCAGCGAGCTCCCTCTTCCACTGATGAATGAGAGGGTGAGCACTTGTCAGGAAGAGGTCATCCACATACAGCACCAGAATGAGAGGCTTCCCTTTGACAACCTTGAAGTAAAGGTTCAGATCAACATTATTTCGAGTGAAGCCCAGCTTCATCAAGTAGCTATCTATCCTCTCGTACCAAGCTCTGGGTGCTTGCTTTAGCCCATAGAGGGATTTCTTCAACCTGTAGACATGGGTGTCCCAATCCTGGACTTCGAACCCCAGAGGTTGCTCCACATATACCTCTTCCTTTATCGCACCATGCAGAAATGTTGTCTTCACATCCATCTGATGAAGACTCCATCCTTGCATAGCAGCAAGGGCTATAATAGATCGAATGGTGGTATATCTGGCCATAGGTGTAAATATGTCGTCATAATCTATGCCTTCATTTTGAGAGAAGCCACGGGCAATGAACCTTGCCTTGAACTTTTCAGCACTTCCATCAAATCCATGCTTGATCTTGTAGAGCCATTTTGAGGTAACAACTACTTTTTCCTTCGGTCTTGGAACCACATCCCAGACATAATTCTTCATTATGGACTCATACTCTTCGTGCATAGCATCCTTCCAGACTTGATGCTTTACGGCTTCCTCAAAAGTTCCAGGCTCGGATTGTAAAATAGTACTCATGGCTGCTAGATACCCTTGGTATCTACTCAGCTTCTTGTTTTCATGAAATGTCCCCCTTGGGGCCATATGCCCCTCGGCATCCTCGAGAGTGTCCCTGAGCCATGATGGTCTCTTCCCTATTGAAGGAGGTGGATCAATTGGGTCCATTGGTCATTCAGCATCAGGCATCGTCTCATCCTTCGGTTCTTCTTTATTTCCAGTGCTTGCTTCATGATCTTCCTCAGATCTCGGAAGATTGACTACTTTCCTCAAGGAAGCATCTTTGTCAAAGGTAACATCGTGGCATATCTCCACTTCCCTTTGACCAGGCACATATACTTTATAGGCCTTAGCAGTTTCGCTGTAGCCCACAGACATTGTGGTCTCCCTCTTGATACTAGCTCCTATGCAAAAGTTCTTGAACTCGTTCGTCTCATATAATAAGAACATCCTCCCAAGGATGTCACGGGTAGCATACCAGACAGATCAGAATGTACTAATTGCAAGACATCAGATGTCTTTGTGACACTTGAGGGAAAAGGTCCCCTTGTATGCTTTCCTTCGACACAACCCTGACATACACCTTCATGATTATTTGAGAACTTAGGCATCCCCGTCACCACCTTCATTTCTTTGAGAAGGGCCTTGTAGTGAAGTTTTTTAAACCTCCGGTGCCATCGTTCAGTCTATCGGATAGTATCACATGTCATCGCTCCCTGTGGACTTCCTCCAACTTGGTAGAGTGTACCAACTCTAAACCCAATCGTGATATCTTCCTTGAAGCTCTTCTTCCACATGCGTACCTTCCATCAATGAATGCCACATTGAAACCTTTTTCTTCCATGGCAGAAACAGAAACAAGGTTCTTCTTAAAATTAGGTACATATAGTACATCTTGCAAGTAGAGGACTTGACCTTGAGACAAGTGGAGGGTCACAGTACCTGTCCCTTTCACGGGACATGTGGAATTATCTCCAAGGATAATTTGTAGATTAGTATCCTTCTCAACCATATTAGTAAGTGCTTCCTTGAACCCAATGATGTGCCTTGAGGCACCACTATCTATCAACTAGACATCCATAGTGTTGGGTGGAGATGCAGCAGAGAGGGCAGATACAAGAATGAAATAATTTCTTTTATCATCAAAAAGATTTGATTCCTCATACCTGGAATTTCTTGACCTTTTGAAAAGGGCATTCTCTAGCATAGTGACCTAGCTTAGAGATGTAGGCAACCAGACTCTTATGAATTGAGTCCCTGATCATCAGCTTTGCTTTGATTTCCCCCTTCTTGTACTTTGATTTGGCAGCAGCAGTTGCAGTGGATGGAGGCTCTTGGATTTTACCCTGCACATAGTCCATGACAACTTGGTCTTCCAAATTAATATCCAATGTCATCTTCCAAGCATGGAAGTCATCCTTCCCAATCAATTTTTCATTAGCCTTAAAGCCATTGTAGTTTGAGGAACCCATCCTCTTCTTCGGTGATTGCTACAAACTAGGGCTTTGTCTTCACCTCAGCTCTGATACCATGTAAATTTATGTAGATTTTCTATGCTTGATGCAACTTTGCTTTTCACTACAACAATCACATAAACAATCAAGTAAAATTCTGATAGAACATACTAGTGGATCTATAGAAGACAAACCAGAAACATAAAAATGTTGTGGTGCGTTACGGCAGTCAACAGGATGCTTCAACTAGCAAAGTCTCCTTGGTCATCCAACCCAACATGTGTCACAACAACCCTCAAAACAGCCACACAGTCAACTCAAAGTCAACCCCAAAAAAGTCAATGCTGTCCATAAAAGTCAACGCAGGACATCAGCAATAAAGTCAACAAAACTGGGTCTTCAGTCAACCTTTTGACCTCAGTTCTTGTGCCAATATGTACGTCCTTCCAAAATCGAAGTCTCCACCAATTTTCAGCCTCTTTGGACCATGCGTTGACCAAAGTCAATGCTGGTTAAACTTGCGTGGAAACCCTAGTTGCAGTAAATTCGTCCAAACCCTCGCTACAGTAAATTCGTCTTTCTTTCCCATGTGTGAACCGAAACTGATTCCAAGGAGCTCATACTGAATCAAAAGAGGAGATGATGTGTGAGATTGAGATGAGAGAAAAAGTCCTCCAACGTTGACTCTATTTATATCAATCACTGAGGTGTGTGACACATTTGTTGGGGTGTAAAACCTTAAGGCCGACTTGCACATATTTGAAATTATTAAAAATAAATTCAAAATAGATGTTCTTCTCATCAGATTAAGATCAATTTTAGATCAATCTTACACCTCTCCGAAAGAGGAACGCAATAAGAATATTGGTATCTTCATCTGAGCATCAGAACCTGGAGTTTGGACCTAGTTGTCTAATTTTAACAAAAGCACAAAGATGCAACTTTCCAATTTGACCATCTTTGAGATGCTATAGAGGAGGTTGGGCCTACAAATGTTGTGCAGGTTGTGACAGATTCAACAACAATATGTAGATCAGCTGAATTATAGATTCAGGGGAAATACAAGCATATGTTTTTGGACCCTTTGTTGCATGCATGCACTCAACAATGCACTAAAAGACATTGACAAAATTCATTGGGTATCCACTTTGGTATCAGCCGCGAAGGATGTGCAGATGTTTATCTGCAACATCACACCTTCGTAGCCATGTACAGGGCTCACTCGAGGAAAGAATTCCTCAATCCCACATAGACTAGATATGGAAGCTATTTTCTTTTATTGGAGAGGATGTTGCAGGTGAAACCAACATTGTAGGCCATGGTTGTGACTCCAAAGTGGAGCAGGTGGACAAAATTTAAGGAAAAAGAGAGAAAGAAGACCAGGGCTCAGATATTAGACAATGATTGGTGGTAGATTGTAGTTATTTCGTCTTGATCTTACGCCCTATATTTGAGGTCATTCGCTACACTGGCACTGACTCTCCTAATCTTGGAGAAATATATGAGACTTTTGATAACATGTTGGGTCAGGTAACGACAACCATTCGTGAGAAAGATCCCTTCTTAGAGTTCTATACGAACCATATTCAACCCATTATTTAGCGTAGATGGGATCGAATGAACACACCTTTGCATATGGCAGCATATGGTTCCATCGAGACAACGAACTGGGTAACATATGCCGCCATATGCAAATGTGTGTTCATTCGATCCCATCTACGCTGAATAATGGTTGAATATGGTTTGTATAGAACTCCAAGGAGGGATCTTTCTCACGAATGGCTTCCTTTACCTGACCCAACATGCTATCAAAATTCTCATATATTTCTCCAATATTTGGAGAGTCAGTGTAGTGTAGCGAATGACCTCAACTATAGGGCGTAAGATAGAGATCAAATAACTGCAATCTAGCCACCAATCATTGTCCAATATCTGAGCTCTTCTCTTCTTCCCCTCTTCTGTCTTAGATTTTGTGCACCTGCTCCACTCTAGAGTCACAACCATGACCTGCAATGCTAGTTGCACCTGCAACATCCTCTCAAATAAAAGAAAATAGCTGGCATATCTAGTCTCTATGGGGCTTGAGGAATTATTTCCTCGAGTGAGCCCTGTACATGGCTAAGGAGGTGTGATGGTTGCTGATAAATATCTACACATCCCTCTAAACTGATACCAAAGTGGATACCTAATGAATTTTGCCAATATCTTTAGTGCATTGTTGAGTGCATGCACACAACAATGGGTCCAAAAAATATGCTTGTATCTTCCCTGAATTAATAATACAACTAATCTGCATACTGCTATTGAATTTGTCATAACTTGCACAACAGTGGCATGCCCAGCCTCCTCTATAACATCTCAAATAAGGTCAAATTGGAAAGTCGCATCTTTGCACTTTCCAGAGCAATCAATAGCTCTAAGAAAGAAAGACCCTTCTACACATGTAACTATGATGTTGATGAGTGGATGTTTTGCAATGTCTGTACATCCACCCATAATAATGGAGCACCTTGATCTCATCCATGTTTGTTTCAAAATCTCTTTCTGAACAATAATTTTGGCACTTTTCTTTTTCTAAGATTTTTGTTCTCAACTTGGTTTCCCCTGGAGCCACATATGAGGTCCTTGCTTTTGCAATTGTCTGGACCATCTCCTTGTAATAAGGAGAATGAGTAACATGGAAAGGAATTCCATTAGAAAAAAATAATTTGTCAACTGCATCATCTGTATCATCACGGTTCAATTTACCATACATCCCTGCAATAGTTGGCCCCATTACATCAGAACGAACAGTAGCATCCTTCCTCTTAGTTTTTGATGAGGATGTCCCAGCAAAACATGGGGAAGGCATATTGATATTTCCAATATTGGTGGTTGTGTTTGCCTTCCATTTTGAACTCCTCTCCACATTTTGACCTTCACCTAAAGTGACATTTTGGCTACATATGATGCTCTTTGCATCAACTCCCATTTCTAGCCTCAAAAGCTCAGATCTCTCAAACATTTTTAATTTATCACATACGCTAACCCCTCTTCCACCAATTCCCATGAGGTGTTTTTTAAACTGACTGTAATTCCCCACCCATGTATGGCCACAAATATTGCATTTCCAGTCATGTGATCCACCCTTTATTTTTCTTTTGGTTGGTGGAGAAGGTAGTTTGGTTATATATATATATATATATATATATATATATGTCGTCTGAGATTAAATGTTCCCTTTGCATAGTGAGCCAATCCCTTTCAGGGCAGATTGACAATTGCTAATGTTTTCATTTTGACTTTCCATTGTAGGAGTTCTTGAAGTTTCACACCCAATGTCCCCCTCTGTATCAATATTACCCTCCTGATCTAACTCAGTCTCACTGTTGTCATAGCTATTCTGACTCATGCTGCTGTTTTTGAAATTTTGTGTTACTGTTGAGCTTGATTTTTCAAGTTTTGCGCCTGCATAAATTTTTTTTTGTATTAAATTTTCAATAATTAACAACGATTGAATCCTAGTGCCATTGTGTAAACTTTAACAATATATTGACATTTAATAAAACAAAATTAATATAGAAATTATAATTAATTATATACCACAAATTTATTTATTTTTTAATAAAAATACTAACTGATTAACATAGGTGACAAAAGTTCAACTAGCACAACTGATAAATGAGGTTGGAACAGATAAATACTAACACAGAAATCTGAAATCGGTTGAGCGGCTCAAAGATTATGGACAACTCCAAGTGACAAAATCCCCCCCAAAAACATAGCTCCAACCCTAAAAAATGCAGCTCCACTCCTCCAAGTCACAAAATCACAACGAAATGTCTCAGCCCTTTAGCAGAATGCACAAGGAAATGTATCATCCATTCAATGAAATGCACAGGGAAATTGGAAATGTCTCTGCCGTGGCGGAAATCGATGGTCGATGTTGAATCTTCAGATGGCTCCAGCAGCAAAGTAAATGGTGACAAGCTCGATCGACTGCAATGTATGGTAAATGGAAAATGTGTATGGTATGTTAGAATGATTTAGGTTTTAACTTGTTACTTCTAAGTTTTTATTATTTAATGTTTTAACTTTTATTTAGTTTTTAACAATGATATTATTTAATGTTTAAATTTTTACTTAGTTTTTAACAATGAAATTCGAATTATGTTACGATGCATTGTTTTTTTTTTTAATTTTTCATGTTTTATGGTTTTTATTTTTAATATAATTTAATTCTTTTATTTTTGTAATTTAAGTTTTAATTTAATTTTCAAATTTAATTTTAATTTTAATTGCTCAATATGGAGAACCTCTTGCAAAGGATAATTGGGTCTCAAATAATGTAAGAAGATTCATACCAAACTTTGTTGAAATTGTCAAACCCATGAGTGATCTCCTAAAAAAGGATACTCCATACACCTAGAATCATACAACAAATGAAGCCTTTAAAGAAGTTAAAGAAAGAATTGCTTTCTCTCCCGTTTTGGTTAGCCCTGACTACACTAAGGATTTTATCATTTAGTCCTTTGCCTCTAAAGACACTATTGCTGGGATAGTTATGCAAAAGGATGATGAGGGAAATGAGAGACCCATAGATTTTATGAACAAACCACTTTGTGACGCCAAAACAAGGTACACTGAGAAACAAGCATACACTCTTGTCAAGTCCATCAAGTATTTTAGGGCTTATATTGGGTACAACAAGATATATGCCTATGTCCCATATCCTACTGTCAAAGATGTGTTACCTCAATCTAATTTTCTTGGAAGTTGGATCCAGGGGAAAATGGGTATCCAAAATCCAAGAATACGACCTTAACATTTTCCCAAATAAAATCATCAAGGGACAAGCCCTAACTGAAATGATGAGTGAAAGCAATGACAAGGTCATTAGAGAAGGAGAGGAAGCACAACTTTATGCCACTACCATTGAGCTCAAAGAAGACGACTAGTACAAGGACATTATCTATTACTTGCACAACCTATCTGCCCCTCGTCTAACTGACCCCAAAAGAAGATCCCTAAGACTAAAGGCATCTAAGTTCTGCTTAACCTAAGATGGACTCGAGTGGATGAGCCCCGATAGGGTAATCCTTAGATGTGTCAATAAGGAATAATTCCATAAGTTATTAATGGAGTTTCATGCTTGGTTTTGCGGGGGACATTACGCTGCCCGAACTACCACTCACAAAATCTTGAGGGCAGGTTACTATTGGCCCACTATTTTTGCTGATACCTTGAACTTTGTAAAACAATGCCAACCCTGCCAATTCTTCACTGGAAAGAAACATTTATCTGCCATGCCCTTAGAAAATGTAGTGTTGGATGCCCCTTTTCGACAATGGGGCTTGGACTTCATCGAAGAGTTTAAATATAATTCAAGTCATGGCCACAAGTGGATTCTAACAACAACTGACTATTTCACTAAGTGGGTAGAAGCCATACCAACCAAAAAAACAATTGATCAAGTGGTTATGGATTTCCTTGAGGACAAGAGCGTCACCAAGTTCGAGGTTCCCACCAAAATCGTAACTGACAATGCTAAGGCTTTTGACTCTATGGCTCTCACATCCCTGTGCAACAAGTATGGTATAATATTGTCTCATTCATCTAAATATTATCCTCAGGGAATGGCCAAGCTGAATCAAGCAACAAGAACCTCAGAAGGATTATTAAGAAAACCATGTGTGACCATAAGAGGGATTGGGATAACAAGATCAAATATGCCCTTCGGGCTAACCAAACCACAATGAAGGCTTCCACTTGATTCAGCCCATTCCATTTGGTATATGGGTCTGAGGCCAAGTTACCTATGCAACTCCAACTACCCACCCTTGAGTGTTTGAAATATTTTCTCGAACAACAAGATGCTATACAATTTTGTATTGATCAAATCATTTAATGCGATGAAACGTGAGAAAAGATTTTGATCAACTTGCCTGTAATAATAACAAGATGAAGACTTCTTTTGACAAACACATGCAAACTAGAACATTTAAATTTGGGGACCTTGTGCTCTTATGGGATGAAAGAAGGGAGAAGCTTGGTATGCATAAAAAATGGGATATCCTATGGGTGGGTCCATTGAATATAGTCGACACGGAAGGGATAAGTTCATATCATGTAGAGACTAAGGAAGGAGAGTCTGTTCACCTTCTTGTGAACGGAAAACTCCTGAAGGAGTGTTTCCTAGAAGGGAATTGACATTGTACCATATGCATGTTAGAGTAGGATGCATTGTATACTGATTTTCTGCATTAGAATTAATCTTGTATGATGTTCCTTATGATAGATTAGCTGCATTTAGATTAAATTTTCATATTTTTATTACTTATTGATTTTATGGCCTAACATTAAGCATGGGTTATCATAAGACCATGAAAAACATGTTGCCTCGAGGGTTTAGTCGTTGATATTTGTAGATAATAGATCTGTAGTGACCAAGATATTGTTGGAGTTCTCGTGACCTCCTGTTTGAGTATTTTCGCCCAATTCTTCGAGAGATCACGTCCTAATGGAGCCAGATGTTACCCACCACTTCGTGGGTGATATCCCTAGGAGAATTTTTTTCTCCATGATGGTCCTCAACCAGCAGCCAACAACCCCTTGCAACCCTCAACTAGCTTTTTGTACCATTTCTCTGCCACCTAAGCCAACCATGTGGTCCCTCGCCCATCTGCATTGATTGTATGTTTGAAGGTGGGCCTCCCAAACCCAAAGGTATGTCTTGTCATTTATTAATTGAGTTATTGGGTTTACTTATCATGTACACTTCTCAGAATGGATTAGTGGGGGGATTCAGTAGAAAGAGTGGGCTTAGTTTGTGCTTCTGTCCCCCTTGACCTCTTTTGGATGTTACCCTTGGATTTTAGTCCCATGGGATCTACTTTACTGACCATTTGGTTTTAGGGTGGTACTGCTTGGTAAACCCTGACTTTAGTTGCATGGTCCCACTCCCTTATCCACATATATCACTCCTCTTCCATTAACTATACCCCCATTCATCATCTCTCCCACTTGGGTCCATATTTCCTCATTGGGTCCACATAGGGTTAGCCTCCCCATTCCCTCGCCCCCACCTTGGGTTCCATAGAGGTTGAAGCAGCTGAAAAGAAAAGTAAAAGCATAAATGGCCACATTCAATAGGAAAATGTATCAGAAGATGCAAAAGATGGCTGGGACAAACATATTTAGCATGTGGGCGAAAGCTAATGCATGAGCTCTACCCCATACCCATGGCCATCACCCTGGTTCCATAGGCCCTAGATGAGCCTCGTTTATCATTTAGGAACCCATGATTGTCCCAACCCCTAGAGGGCAATGAATTTCCCCACCAAAAATGGGGTAATCACTGCTATATCTTACACATCATGCTCTTGTCCTTTGAGCCCTGAGTAGTTAATCAAAGAAAAATCATAAATGGAAAAAGGCATATAAAGAAGGGTGAAAAAATCAAGGCCTAGGCACCTTGTGTGCCACGATTGCTTCCTCTTATACATTATATACCGAGCTGCGGGCTTCCCTTTTTTTAGCTACCCTTGTGCCCCGATATGTGGCCCATGGTTGCCCTTCTCATTTCCTATTCCATTCACCTCTTTATCACATGCCACCACCATTTGAGGGATGTACCTTGGACATACTATCCCATCTAAAGGTAGAAACTACCTAATAAGGTACTTGGATAACCCCATTTGGAGCTTGGAGGCATTAGCCCATGCCAAAGCCCACAATGGAAGGGCATGCCACTATGAAGTGTCCACTTGTTTTCCATGGTTTGTAAACCCTTTTACCCGGTTGTTTTAATGACTTGTTGTACTGGAAGGCTACGGGACTCATTAGATCTTATGCAGGATTGGAGATGGTGTCCATTCTGTGTTTGGTCTCCTTATATGGGGTCCTAACCCCCCAAAGGGCTACACTGGCACATGCACGGTGTGTGTAGAGAGCCATGGGCCTCCACAATAGTAGAAAACACTCCATGGATCCCCAGAGATGTTCAGAGATTGCTCGAGATCCACTTTTTGGACAAGGAAGATGCATTTGGTACACTATGCCCAATAGGCCCCATAGGTGCACCACACACTTGGAAAGTGTCTCAGGATTTTTACTTTGACATGACATCATTTATTACATCATATGAGCCCTTACAAATGGTCTACAAGCATCTTCGACTCACTTGGAGACTCATGAGGACATTGGTGTGCCCCCACACCCACTGGGAGCACCGTAGGTTTATTGTTTGGAGAATAAGGGGCCGCTCCCTTGTTCATCACTTTTGAGGATCCTATTCATCATAATGACACTTGTGGACCTCATCAGGCCTCTTGTATGGCCCTACGACATGCATAGATTATTATTTGACCTCTTGAGAGGCTTATTATTTTATTTGTGAGATAGTTTGGTGGGCTTGTCACCAAAAGTTAGTTAATTTGCCCATTATTTTATTTTAGGGGCTAATGTAGGTCCAAATAGTTAATTCTAACTCCTAATGAGTGTATAAATGGGAGTTGGATGAATTCATTTGTATAATCATTTGACTTGGATCAATATCTCCCTTGAGAACTTCACATTTTTTTCTTGGAGGATATTTTTAGATCATGGATGAATTTTGATGTGTGGATTGGGTATTCTTATCTTGAAGCTTCTTATATTGTGAATGTGTTGATGGTTGGATACATTCTCTTACATGTAATTACAGTTTTGGTACTATTTTCTTTTACTTTTGCTGCATGAATTGATCATGAGATTTTCGCTATTTTAGGGCTAATTGCTGCATGCATTTACAACATCAATGTGCAATTATTTTTCTATTTAGCTTGTCTCCATGTATGGGCCATGTTTGATGAGCGAATTATCCTAGAGATCGAAGTTATCTTGATAAGCCTTCTCCATTTGCAACAAAGTATAAACACTTTTAAGGTTAATTTTCTTCTCTTGTCCTTAACATTGGATGAAGTTGAATTTGAGGGCCTCCTTGAACAAGAAACGAAATCCATCTTCATATTTATCCTTGAATCTATATCCTCGAGAGGAATTAGGCACTGATCCATCAAAAGGTGATCACGTTAAACCATATTTTTTCACCTTTTCCTCTCTCTTCTAGGTCTAGCAATGCTAGGCCAACTAGGGCATCAATTTCTCGAAAAAGTAACCCTAGAAAAAGTCCGATCTCGTAGCCTCTACTGTGTTGGTGTCCTCAAGGTCTCCTCCAAATTTGAAGATATTTCAATGGTGGGTTTGCAAGATATCCCAAGCCCTAGGTCTGAGATCAAACTTTTCCCCGGTGTTCCCAAGGCTAGCACCTCATATGATCAATTTGATATCTTTAAGTGAAAATTCTTGTTTTGATCCTTTCCTTTGCCTTGTTTAGGTTACGATTATCATCGATTGTTGAACTCCCCCCCCTTAACCTAGGTTGGGTCCACTTTGATTCCCGTGTGGCCCTATTTCTTATCAAAGACAATTCATCAAGGACAACTCATTAATCTAAGTTATATAAGGGCTTTAGGGATTGAGAGACTCCTTTTCAAGTGATATTACTTTGACCTAACCCTCAAATCCTCACCTCCTTTTCCTAGAAAATCTTGTACCTTGCTTAAAGAGTAAACAACCTCCATTCTTAATCGTATTCTAAGGAAAGGTTCTTTGAGGTCACTTCACATCTATTTTTTGATCCATCCTATATAAGTGACTTCTTAAATACTGGGTCTCCTCATATTGGTGAAAGTTCGTAAAGAGCAGGGAGTCTTAGTTTTGGTGACAGTGGGAAAAATATCCATCGTTGCCTTTGACCTAGCAATTGCCCTCTTAGGAGTCCCTTTTAGTTCCCCTACTGGTTTGAGTGGTAACAGAGCCCAAGAAGAAGATCGAGAATCTCAGAGAGCCGTAGTAGGAAATCATGCAAGTTAATGGTCTATTTCGTGCTGGAAGGAAGGTCGAGTTTGCTTAGGAAAAGTTCGAGATTCATCTGTGTTTTCTATGCCTTAATATTTGTCCAAACCGAGTTTAGGAGGAGATATCACCAAGATTGTGGGTATAATTTTTGCCCTAATTGAAGGTTGTTCAAGCCAATTTAAGCCACCGGAATTCTATGGGAGGTCAGTGTATTGTTCTATGTATAGGGGAGAGGATCGAGCCAGTGGAAGAGGTCTTACAAGCCACGAGTTACACTGTTGTGGAGGGCCGAAAGGCCACAAGTGGTTCACTATATTTCTGTGGTAGGTCAAGCCCTGAGGGAGGTCAAAACTAGTCTCAGAACCTTTGAACAAGAGCTACGAGTTACCTCAGTTGCAGAGAGATGGTAGTAGGGCAACGAAGGGGTTGATGCGTTGGAATTTTGGGTTGTTGAGTATTGTATCTCAAATTTTGTTGACAAACAAAGTTATGAAAAACGTACTATAATGACTAAAGGTATAAGGGCTTTGAATGGAAAATCCACTGTGAGTAGCATACCCTACTTGGAAGCTGATATATGCAAGTATTTGGACCAACAAATACTTAGTGAGCAGCTGGTGGATAGAGAAGTACAAGGAGTTGTTTCTTTGTAGTCAAAGGAAGAAAAGAACCTGCTAGGTGTTAAGGCAAACATGGATTGAAAGTCTTGAAGCAGAAGGGATTATCCAACAAGTAAGTTGTGATTTTGTTCTTGTCTTTCCATTGGGCAGATTGCATATCTGAAGTAGCAGATTGCAGGCCCTAGTTTGTATATTATGTATACTAGCTGTACTAGTGATCGAGGGCCATAATCCTTGGTACGAGAGCCCCATGATTCTTTTATTGATGAATTAATAAAATAATTGAGATTTGGGCTCAAATCTCTGTGTACATAATTGATTTTACTACTGAATATTTATGTTGTGCAAGGTGCTAGAAAGTTAAGGGTTCTTAGTGTTTTTGTGTGCGTGATTAGCCTCAGACAAGATCTAGAGCCTAAGGAAAATTCAGCATCCTAATCGTGGCATTCAAAGGAATATAAAAAGATCTTCTGTACAGGCTGAGCCCCAAAAGTTAACTGAAGAAATATTGGAGTATTAGTTATCTAATATATACATTGTTGTGAAGTTTCCTTATTCACAATTTTGGTAAGATTTCTTAGGACTAATTCTACCTTCTATTTGAAGCATTGT
Organism: Pinus albicaulis; assembly: GCA_034641835.2. Classification (NCBI taxonomy): domain Eukaryota; kingdom Viridiplantae; phylum Streptophyta; class Pinopsida; order Pinales; family Pinaceae; genus Pinus; species Pinus albicaulis. The sequence goes on along the minus strand of CM076569.1, from coordinate 460,394,101 downwards.
TGAACAAATTTTTTGACTCCTACATTTGAAGAAAAATTATGAACCTGTTCTGAAGCTCTATATGAATTTGAATGAGGCCAAATTCGGCCTTGGTGAGGGCAGACCTGAAGCTACTTTCAGAGGTCATCTTGAGATCACTGTATGGGTTATTTTGACCTTATATGCTTAGGGAAAATTTAAAGAAAATCTTAAAGTTGTTCTTGTGGACCTTGACATTATTCTTGTAAAAGATTGGAACAAGATTTTGAAGTCATCTTTATAGAAGTCTTGGGCTACTCCAAATCACTATGAAAGGAGATCTCGACCTACTCCATTCAATCATCCATTCAAAGGATCATCATCTACTAATATCTTTGTTCACACATGCGAAAAGGAAAATTTTTGAGTTAAGAGGGCCGAAGTTCTTGTGTTTGTGGGAGGGAAAAAGCCCTAAAGGAGGTCGAGAGTCTTAGTTTATAAGTAGAAGGTACCTTAACCTAAGTTCTGGGTAGCAGAGATAGCCAAGAGGAAGATAGTAGCATGTTATGAGGTTAGGCCTCAGGCCTAGAGGGGACACAGAAGCTTCAAACATAAAGAAGAGAAGATCAAGGTGGCCCAAGCATGTGGAGAGACCAACATGGTAGAAAAAGAAACTATTGTTTATGGGAGAAGGGCTTGCCTAGCTCTAGGAGTTCCTAGGTTGTATTATGAAACTTATATTATACTTTTTTTTGAATTGAAGAATTTTCCTAAGAAATATTGTTGGGTTTTTCCCTAGTTACGATTTTCCCAGGGTAAAAATTTATGTCTCTTGTGTTTGGTTGTCTCCTCATGATCCTACTTCCATTATTGTTTTATTGTTGTGATTTTTCATATATAATTGCTTAATGATGAATGAAAATTAAGATGGATTAATGAATAAATCATGGGAAAGTAATTATCAGATCAACATCAACATGGCTCCATGGGTGAATGCATCACTCCCCCACTAGTCAAGTCAGCATGACCCCGTGGGAGAATGGTTGCCTGATGCTGTAAAAGAATCAACACTCCCTCTCTAGAAGGGAGACATTCAACATCACGCCAACCATGTTTCCGAAGTATGAATGTATGCAATCTATTCGTATGTGGATATGTACTGGAGCTTCATTGCACCCTTTTGCACCATATATCAAATGAAGTGATATTTGATCTCAATGTGCTTCAACCTATCATGAAAACTGGATTCTCCAAAAGCTTGACACAAATTTGATTCTAATTTGTCGAAAATACGTAGGAAAAGCGCTGGAAACGTTGTTTGCCAATTTTGAAACAGATTATGGTACGAAACGATATGGATATGGAAGGAAAACGTATTTGTGGCGTTTTAAAGATGCCAAAAATGACAAATCCATTTTCTCTCGCGTTTTGTTTTTTGTTGGGGAGTTTTTGATCTGTTTCTGGAAATCTGGATACGAATTTGATAAAATTGTGATCCGTATCTAGATTTCTGGAAACGGATCACACAAAAGGTCACCGGGAACGAGTTTTTTTTATCTCCTATGTTAAAAAATCAGCATTTAAACTTTAGGGTTTTCACTATTCACGTTTTAACTTTTATTCATTCACATTTATGCCGCACAATGCACAACAACACATTACATCGACGTTAGACAGTCATTGCCGCATTGCATTGGAGGAGTGTTGAGCTTGGAGTCCAGGAGTTGTCGCCACACATTGAAGGAGTCTTGGAGGTTGGAGGTTGGAGCTTGGAGCTTGAGGAGTCGTCGCTAGCCCGGTAGGAGAAACTCAGAAAGCTTAAAAGCCTATCTGTTATATTTGATTCATACCTAAGTTGCACGAGACCGAAACGAATATTTGATTCATACATGTTCTTGGGTAATGCTTTAGCCACTATATTGATGTTTGTACCCTACATGCCTATCGTTCCCATAGTTTCTTTTACTATTTTCGGCAAACCGAGCCTTGAGGACATCTTCGAGACGAAATATTTCTCTGCATCAAATGGCTCTGTTCCTCTTGTGCTGTAACCAATACCACAGACCAGAGGATGAGGTCCAGAAAATCAAAGACATGGCCGGGTGTTCATGAGCAATGGACATTTTCTTCGTAAGCGTTGTATAAATCCTTTCTATTAGTGGTTATGAATATCTCTTTCATGCCGCTTTTGGGTGTGTTTTTTACAGCTTATTGAGGACTGCTCATGTGTTCTTTGTGGAATACTCCATTCTCGTGTTTAGAATCTCTCTTTCTCGCTGGAATGGTTTTGTTCTCGTCCATTCGCGCCATGTTCTAAATTGATTGTTCAGGAATATGAAGCTGAGATATCGGTTGATTATCTATATTAAGGGTTGAATATTGGATCACTCTTCGTTGTTAGCTACTCGCTTCAATGATTTATGATCCTAATTGTATTAATGCATAGCGGTGGTAATATTATGTATTACTTCGAGCTGACAAGTCTAAGTGACTTGCTTGAACTAGCTTCGCTGATCCTAATGCTCATGGTTGCTTTTATCATTCTCAGATCCATTTATCATATACACTTCACAGATGGTCGGATTAGGCGGTGAAGTTTCTCTATCTTCTCCTGCTTCGCAACCATTTTCTTCTGACTCATCTCAACTTCAAATTGGTTTCGTAGAAATATGGCATATCTTTTGGAACAAATCGACTTCTCTCTTTTCTATTTCAAGGCCATGCAAAAGTTTTAGCTTCAGATTCCGTAAACAATGGTGGACTTTTCCGGGATGCTGGTGTTGCTGCTGTTGTCAGCCATAATCTGAGACCCCTTGCTCTGGTTTATCCGGTAGGCTCCCCATAGTTGCCGACTTCTTCCTAGCCGGGAAATTTTGAATTTCGAACCGTTATTCCGAATGTCATTAATGCCTTATCTTTTCTAACCTAATACCTGTCCTGGCCGTGATCTACCTAATGCCTCTTTTAGAATAGGGGGGATAATTATGGATGGATTCTGCCCCTTCAGATATGATCAGTCCTTGTTTTTATTTAAATATCATTTTTCCTAAACGATGTGATGATATCTGCCTCCTTGGGATGTTAAAAGAATGTTTTTCGGAGGCGGGTATTAACTCATCACTCTGTCATATTCATTTTTCGAGACCATTCCTGACGACCTTCTTTTAAACTCTGCTACATTTCCTGACAATACATGCTGGCTACGATCTTTGACGACCCTGCTGACATCAACTCTATCATTTCTCTGGTTTTTCTTTCTCTCATCCTGCTATCCAAAGGCATTGTCTTATGTACAAGTAATCTTTCTGCTTGATCCTAAGGTACCGTCGGTGCTAGTTTATTATTATATTCTGATTTTCCTGCCTATGACGCTTGATTTTCCCGTTTCTCACATGATTCTGCCAGCTGTCTACGACCTTTCCTAGATCCCGCCACCTATCATGCATGTGTGTTGTAGGACTATTGAGGTCATATGGCGGGAACAATTGGCTTTGATGAACACATTATTCCCCCTCAAATGCATGGAGAGATATCACAGCGTGACGAGGTTGACGAGCATATTATTAAGCAAGCTCTTCATGGAACTGGTTCTGTTGCGCATCTGCCGATAGGTGGATCTTATCAGAAGCGTGGTGGCCGGCGTAAGAAGCGAAAATCCTGCTATAAACACAATATGGAAATTAAGGAGGTCAAGTTGGATTTCGACGATCTTTGCAAGAGGGTGACGAGCCTACAGAAGAGGGAGGTGATAGGTAGATGGTTGTTCCCGGAAAACTGTGAATTCGACACGGCTTCATGGATTAAAAAACACTGGAAGTCTATATTAGGATACACGCCTATTGTTAGTATTCTCATAAATGGTTGGTTCAGTGTTCATTTCATGGATGCCAAGGATGTCCATAAGATCACTTGTCGCACCTGAGTTCGTGGACGTAGTTTTATGCAGCTTATCCCATGGTACGTTGGCTTCAATCCGGTGCTAGAAGCCCCACGCAACCGCATCATATGGATGAAACTGTCGGGTCTTCCCCTGGAATTCTGGACTATGAAGGCGCTTCAGACGATAGGCAACTCCGTAGGCATCACAAAATACATCGATCCAAGTATCATTGGGGCCTGTGACAAACGTATAGCTTGGATTCTTGTTGAGCTCGAGTATACCGGTGGTCTGCCTGGCGACATCGATTTGGTATGGGGGAATAGAAAGCATCGACAGCGCATCGATTTCTGGGGTATTCCCTTCCGGTGTCTTATTTGCCACCGTACTGGCCACCTCAGGGAGAATTGCCCCTATCGTTTTCGCATGCAATGCGCGGATGCTGTTTCTCAGGCTAGACGTGTTGACAAGAATAAGCTTCAAGGTACAGAGATCGTATTGGATGGCTGTACAGGTAATCCTTGTCCCCATGTCTCTGAAGATGATGGTTTTTACACTGCTCAGGATCATTCGGACGGTGTGCTAAATAATCATCGTGTTCTGACCCCTGAATCAAATCTTTCTCCTGTATCTGATACTCTTTTGCCGGTTGATACATCTCATTTGGTAGATAATACCTCACCAAACCCTGTTCCATCTGCAACCGTAAACTACAAGGATGATACTGGTCCTGTTGCTCCTACTTACTCTTATGTAGATGATTTTGTTAGAGGCATTAGCACAGCTTCTCAGTGCCCGTCTATGGGTGATCCTCCACTGTACCCTTCTTCGAATTTCCAGGTTGGTGAGTCTTCCAATCCTCAACCTACTTCTTCCTGTAATCCCCATACCATTCTGGATATGCCTCCTGATTCAACAGACCCCATTAATATACAGGACTCTCCCAGGAATACCATAGATTCAGACCTTGAAGCCATCTTGGCGGACCCTAACATTGACATAGCTGCCCTCACTGTCTTCGACAGACCGCCCTCTTCTGATCTCAAAAATTCTTCCGATAGAGCCTTGCCAAAAGGAACCAGTAGACTTTCCAAAGGAAAATTTAAAGCCATCTCTCTTTTTACTGATAATGAAGATAACCTCACTGAGATTCCAATATCGATTAGTGATGGTCCTTTGGATGATTCTCGGGCGCTTAGAGCACGCAACCCGAAACCTGAGTCAAGATGAATCACATCATCTCTATGAACATCCGGGGGTTGGGCGATGCCCCCAAGACTCATTGCCTTCGTGAGATTCTGCATTCGGGTGATCCTATTATTTTTCTTTCTCAGGAGACTTTATGTGCAAGGGACAAGGCCATTAAGTTGTTTCTCAGTCTCAAATCAGGGTGGAAAGCTGCTGCGGTGGATGCCGTTGGTCATTCTGGTGGTCTTATAGCTGTATGGAATCCAGTGATGGCCTCTTTCAAGGCCTACAAGTTCATTGGGGGCATTCTGCTGGCTAGACATATTAGGGGTTATAAGGAGACTGTTTATATTATAAATTTATATGCTCCCTATCGCAACAGGCTGTCCTTCTGGCAGCGTTTGGCTGCTTCTGGTATTCTCGCTCTACACAACCTAATTCTGATGGGTGACTTTAATTCTACCATGCGTACAGATGAAGTTTGGGGTACAAATGCTAGGCTAGATCCTCTTTCTCCTTTTTTATGTGACTTGTTATATGGTTTTAATTTGACTGACATTTGTCCTCTCCCTCTGCTGCCGACATGGACAAATAAGCGAGCCAATGACCAGTTCATAGCCAAAAGACTGGACAGGGCTATGGTTCATGTCGATATTGTTGATCGATGGAGTCAGATTCATTCTGAGGTTATTATTTCAAATGTATCCGATCATATGCCCATAAGGCTTTCATGGAAGTCTGATTCTGTGGTTTGTGGCCGACCTTTCAAATTCAATAGGGTCTGGCTTGAAGATTCGAATTACTCCAAGTTGGTGCATAGGATCTGGTTACAAAGCATTGATGATGACGGCCTCACGGGATGGGATCGTTTCCACTACAAGATTCAGTGTGTCAAAAAAGCTTCCAAGGCATGGGAGATCCAGAAAAAATCGGACCTTAAAAAGGAGCTGTTAGAAATTTCTGCTAAAATGGATGATTTATTCTCTTCTTTTGTTGCACATTCTCCAGATGATGCTACTTTGCGGCTCCTGCAAGATCTTGGTTCAAGGAAACGTGAGATCCTTCGTATTGAAGAGGTTTCTTGGCGATTGAAAAGCAGAATGCTATGGCTAAAGGAAGGCGATCTAAACACTTAATATTTCCACAAATCGGCCAATGCTAGACGCAATCAAAATGCCATATGGCGCATAAGGAAGGATGATGGTGATTTTGTTTTCTCTACATCAGATATACAAGATGAGGCTTTCTCATATTTTTCCAAGTTTTTCTCATCTGACCCGGCTATTGACGAATCGAATCAAGCATGGGTTCTTGAACAATTTCCCAGGTTTTTTGCAGAGGATGACATCGTTGTTCTTGATAGTGTTATCTCAAGGGAAGAAGCTTATAAGGTCCTGAAGTCTTTTAAACATGATAAGTGCCCGGGCCCGGATGGCTGGCCCTCTGAATTCTTTGTACACTTTTTTGATCTCATGGGTGATGAGATCGTTGATATGCTTGAGCTGTTTCGGTGCAAGGGCTTCGTGCCAGCAAATCTTAATTCATCCTTTATTGCCCTCATCCCCAAAGTCTCGGACCCACAGACTTTCGCGGATTTTCGGCCCATTGCCTTGTGCAATTTGCTGTACAAGCTTTCCTAAAAAATTATTGCTGATCGCATCAAGACGATTTTGTCTGCTAATATTTCAAGAGAACAATATGGTTTTTTAAGTGGCAGGTCCATCCATGACGCGATTGCAATCGCCCAGGAGGTTGCTCACTCCATTCATTCAGCCAAGAAAGAAGCTTTAATTATGAAGGTGGACTTGTTCAAAGCTTATGACTCGGTGGACTGGGCTTTTATCTGGTTGTTGTTGCTCAAGATCGGCTTACCAATTCGGATCATGCGATGGATTTTGTCTTGTGTTTCTAATGTCCGGTATTCGGTTATTATTAATGGATATCCATCGCGTTTTTTCAAAGCTAGCTGGGGGCTGAGGCAGGGATGCGCCCTCTCTCCTCTTATTTTTCTTTTGGTGATGGATGGGTTTAGTAGACTTATGCACTTTGCTGAACAGAGAGGATATATTGAGGGTTTTGCTTTCTCAAACTCTGTCTCCACCTCTCATTCTTTATTTGTGGATGACTTATTGCTTTTCGGCTATTTGCGACGGAACCACTGGTTCTATATCCACATTATGTTCTTACGTTTCAAAAGTGCTACTGGTCTAAGCATCAATTGCGGTAAGTCCTTTCTTCTATATGAATTTGGTGATGTACAGGAGATTACCTTCATTGCGGAGTTCATGGGAATCTACATGCATCATATATCAAATGGATTCAAATACCTGGGTTTCTTTATTAAGCCTTGTGGTTACAAAAACAGAGATTGGATTTGGATTATTGATAGGTTGAGGGATAGGATTCAACGATGGAATCATCGATGGTTATCGATGGGGGGTAGGTATATTCTTATCCAATCAGTACTAGCTCAGATGATTGTCTTCTGGGCTCATCTTCTTTTCATCCCTGCAGGTATTATTTCCAGGATAAATGGTATTATTTCTAATTTTCTATGGGGAGGAGCCAATCTTGAGAAGAAATATCATCTCTGCAGTATGAATGATATTTGCAAACCCAAGGGTATGGATGGATGGGGTATACTTGACTCAAGGGTTTTTAATTGTGCTCTGTTATCTAAATCTTTTTGGAGAGCCATTACATACCCGGGCTTGTGGAACGACATTATTAAAGTCAAGTATATACCAGAGAACGCTTTACAAATGATCAGTTGCAATTCTCTATCCTTTCCACGTTTCATTTCATGTATATGGCGCAGTTTCAGGAAGATAATTCCCCTTATTGCTCCTCGTCTTAGGTGGAATTTTAGGGATGGTAGTCTCATTCCCATTGGGGCGGCCACCCTTCTTCAGCTGGCTCCCGATTGTGGTCCATCTCAGAATATTATTCACGCTCTTGCTTTCCGTGGAATTCTATTCTACTCTCAGATTATTCTATGTTGGTCTCATTCAGCACCTGTCTTCAAAACGACGGATCAACTCGGTTTGGATGGTGCTGTGGCCGACGAGTGGAATAGTTTTCGGGACTCTCTACGCCGGGCGGGATTATGCTATGCAACAGGGGGTGACAAAATAGTTTGGGGTGGCCCGATGAGAAATAGCTCCCTTATTGTGAAAGATGTCTATCAGACTTTTATTGCTTTTGTTCACGTATTGCAGATCCCAAGCTCGTTCCGAGTTTTTTGGAAGAGGAAAATTCCAAATAAAATTACAATTTTCGGATGGCTTTCTTGGAAGGATCGTGTCCTCACGTGGGACAATTTAAGGAGGAGGGGTCATCATGGTCTCGGATGGTGTGTTTTCTGTTTAGATGCAGAAGAGTCAATCTCTCACATTTTCTTTACTTGTCCCTATGTTATTCATATTTGGAATTTATTCAGTTTCTTCTTTCCGGACCCGTCATGGCGGCCTGTGGACTTTATGTCCACAGCTATAGTATGGGACAAATTGCACAGCCCTTTCCGATCACTGCCATTCTTCTTCATCTGGGAGATCTGGCTGGCTAGAAACAGGCGGATTTTTGACCAAGTCCCCATTCAGATTCATAAAATCTACTTCGCCATTAAATCATGGATGGATGCTTCCCCTTCAAATACGCCTGATGTCATTGATGGTTCTCGTCGTATAAGACCACATGACATTTCCATTCCTGCTGTTTTCTTTGACGGTGCTGCTGCAAATGACACAACTGGTTGTGGGGCATGGATTAAGATTTCTGATCATGAACGTTTTCATATCCATTGGAATGGTGGCCCAAGTTCCAATAATAAGGCAGAAATCATGGCGTTGTGGGGTGGATTACTCATTGCTCTTGACCTCCAGATTCAGGTTGTTGGCATCTATGGGGATTCTAAACTGGTGATTGGATGGTTATCAAGTGAGGCTCATATGGATTCTCCGAATCTTCAAGGGTGGTTAGACAGGACCAGAGCGCTTTGGAATCGGTTGGACTGTCCTCCTATCCACCATATTTATCGCGAGAACAATACCAGAGCTGACCGACTTTCCAAGAGGGGTCTGCTGGAGGATTTTGGTTTTTTGAAGGTTGCACATTTCCAAAACGGTCTACAGATGGACATGAGGGACATCCCCCTTCCTTAATCTTCTATATATGTTTCCTGTTATCATTTTGCATGCGGATGGTTTCTGTTTATTTGGATCTACAGGTTCTATTAGTATCATTACAGCTTCCTTTGTGTCTTGGTGCTTTTCATAATTTTGTTCACACGTGAAGGTTCTCGCCTTCGGATTTTTTTACATCAGGCGAGCGTGTCAATAACTATGGCGAGTGAGCAGCGGCAAGCGAGCGGGCTCCTATGGCAAGCGAGCGTGACTTTTTCTTTCAGGCGAGCGTGTTTATATATTATAATGGCAGCCCATCTGATGTATTACACCCGAACCTTTATCATGTTCGATCATTTTTCGGATCGGGCTGGCATCATCTATTCTTCATTTCTAATTTGCTGACTCAAGAGCGTCCTCATTTTCCTCTTTTAATCATATCTGATGCCTATCGAGTTTTGTCTCCCTTTTGGATATGTATCAGGTATCTGGAATGTTTTTGATCTTTTCCATAATAATCCCTGTTTATCATACATGATTGTATTTGTAACCGGGTCGGATCTTGCCCTGTTCATGAGGTTGCCCACTCATTTGATCTTGCTCAAGTTATGAGCAAAATTACTTGGGGCAAATGATGGTAGATTTCTCGCTGTTTTTCTTCACAGCTGAGATTATTTGAATATGTACTGTATATATATTATCAATATATTCAGCGTTTTTTTCTTTCTGAAAAAAAAAAAATCTGGACAATTCGATGTCCATTTTAACTTCAAAGCGAGAGGATGACAATTTGGCTTTTTTGGCACTTCGTACAAGTTGCCTTCTTGGCACTTTGTTCAACGCCGTGAAATTGAAGAAAATCACTCTAATTCAAACCATGAAGCTATAAATCTTTTGATTGCCACATAGTTGTCCTAATCTGAGGAAATGAAATGTCCACTCCAAAAATATCAGATTCGATGTTTCAGGTCACTTTTCCTGAATATACAGTTTTTAAAACTAAGTTTCTAACTGCTCACCAAAAGCTGTGTCAACTCCACAATGGGTGCAAAACCCCCCCAAAATAATCAATTGCATAATTTGTCATCACCTCAACCAGAAGAACCCCTTCACCAATACAGTAAATTTCCATACCTCCAGTTGGACTGCTTTTGAGTCTCCCTTCCCTGGAATAAAAGGGCACCAACATCTTGGTCAGAAATTTGTTGAAAATGTCCACCGGAAAGAAAGCGGGGTTGCCAATGGGCTTGTAAATATCCGCTATTAAGAGTATGCATTCTCGAAACCAATATTCATTCCCGAAACCCCTTGGTCTGTTGAGTCCGTGGCCGTCCTTTTCGGTTATGGTCACCAGTGCTAAGATTATATATGTATCTTAATAACCAACGAATCCATAAAATTATCAAATTGTAGCTGCAAATTGCAAACCCTGTTGTGCATATATTCTGTGCAGAAGGGTTTATTTAACTATAAACTTTCGGGATGTTTCATATTATATGGCCATATATCTAAGCGATAAATTACTTGATTTGATTTGTGTGGGTGTGTAATAGTTTGATATTTCAAGGTTTAATTTTTTTTAATAGGAGGGGTAATTTTTATAGGAGGGATTGAGGATGCAAGCTATTTCGGCGGAGTTTTATAGAGAAAGGTTGAAGCTATTTTTTGGAAAAGTTTAACTATCTCCAAGATATCCAAATTCAACTGACCTTATGCACAATTTTAATGATAATATTGTTATTTTTTATTCAAATTATTTTTTTCATCTAACATTAGAACTCGTGCATTAAGTATCTCAGCGGACCATCAAAGTTTAAATAAGCTTTATACAATCTTAATAATAACTTTCCTAATTTTTTATGCAGGTTTTTTCATTTAACATTAAAACTGACCTGTAGTGCAAAAATTTTTTGACGTTTTGGGTCATTATGCTTCTTTTCAAGAAACCTCACGTTTAAAATTTTTCCCTTCATTAGTGATATTTTCATAATAAATTTTGCCTTTTAATAGGGATGTTTAAAAAACACATAATGGACATTGTAAAACACATTTGTTTATGCTATTTTTAATCCTAAAAATATATTTGTGGCTGAAAATGGAGGTGTTATATTCATAGTAAAACCAAAACAAGTGATTTCTTGGTTGAAATGAAACGAAATGAAAACAGTAAAATCATAAACAATTATGGACTAATTTTTTAAAAAACAGGTGCGTAATGGACATTGTAAAATAGATTTGTTTATGCTATTTTTAATCTAAAAATAGATTTGTGCCAGGGGTTATATTCACAGTAAAACCAAAATAAGTGAGTTCCATAAAATATTATCTACCAAAATTTTAAAAAGACTATGTGCCAAATGGACATTGTAAAACATTTTCTTTTAATGTTATTTTTAATCCTAGAAATGGGTCTAAAAACTGAAGTGTAAACAAAAATAGAATCAATGAAACTAAAAAGAAATTAAAAAAGAAACCATTAAATGCACTTTATTTTATCTGGATAATTAAAATTGAATGTAAAAAATAGAGATAGTCTACCTTTCCACTGCTGTGGTCCAGTAAGACTCTGCTTTGATACTGGAAATGTTGGTGGTACAATTTTTAGCCTCCAGATTATTTCATCAACTGTCCTCCTGGTTTCCTCAAGGGTTATCGATTGCATTATCGATTGCAGTCTCTAAAGCCCTTGAACAATGCTCTGCAATGCTGTATCAAAGTATCTAACACCCTTGAACAATGCTCTGCAAAGCTGTATCAAAGCTAAATTGAACTTTGAACCTGTGAGGATTAGTGGTTAATAAAAGTAAATATCTGCATTAAGTGTGTAAGATTGGAAGTTCTTTTGCTTGTCTCAGGCTTTAATTTTTTTGGGGAAGGAAGACCATGTACAGTTTTTCTAATGGGTAGCTGAAAACAAATTTAATTACCAATTTTTAGTGAGCCAAAAAGGTAACTTTCTTTTAATGTTTGAATACAGATTTGCAAGTTACCCAGAGAAGTTTAAGAAAAAACTAGTAAATAAAAAAGTTTAATAAAAAATTGATAAATAGAAAATAGAAGCATAAAACGTTTTCGAATTTTTTGTAAACGTCAAAATCACGTTTAACATAGCAACTAACACGTCTGAGAAAACTGCTAATTCACAAATTCCAGCCTGTAAATACGGGCAAAATGCCCGTCAAATTCCATCACTGCAGTGCTGCTAACTAAATACAGCCCAATTTATAAAAATAAATTAATGAATGCCTAAAAATAAATATATAGATTGTGGATAAACCAAATTGAAGAAAGAAGTGTGAAGCTTTGATCATGATAACGGCCATAATGGTAACTGCTTCTTTTAATTAATGGATTTAAACAAAGAGAAGCATCTATAAATCCACTAATTCTGGATCTATGAATAGCACAGAGCGATCAAAGGAAAACACTAAATAGAGTTGGGGTTAAAAATGAAAATACTAAATACAGAGTCACACTGCACAAGAAAACCAAACATGTATTCCTCTTTTTATTGGTCACCTTATGGAACCAAGTAAACCATAATCCCATCCTGATCCTACCATCAGAATACAACTGACTGATGATTGATAACAAACAACAATCACGATGCCAAGAGATCTTGAGATTCTATTTCATATTTGAAACCATTAGCCTTCGACCAGTCTGCACACCACACAAAGATGCCCTCCAGCTCCCCACTCTGCTTCAGCATCCTGCACGCCTCAAAGAAGCCATTGACAGGCAAGAGACCTCCACCGCCGGTAGCTGAACTAAAACTAACTAGTACTTTCCCTCCGCTATACAGAGACACCTGGGTATTGTAATATTCTTTGAACTGTGAAATCGTGGTGCTGGAATCATAGGCATAGAATTGGAAATTAACGTAGTCTATCACATGCCCATATTTGTTCCGCAGGGCCACGTAATGCGACTGAACTTCCTGATTATCGTAGGGGGCGATGGAGGCGAAGGAGATGGTCCCGCTCTGCTTTAACCTCGTTATCAGCTGCCCAATACACTCTGCAAATATATCATTGTTGGCTTGAAAATGCTCGTAGTCGATGTCGATGCCATCAAGATGGTATTCCTCGATTATTTTCGACAATGAGGAGACTGCGTTGTCTACCCAGGAAGTCACCGACGATGGCTTGAACTCCACGGGCTGGCTGTCTACGCTATCCCCTCCTAAGCTGAGGGCAACCCTCACATTTGTGTGTTGAGCTTTTATGGCCTCAACTGCTTCGGGGCTCAGGTTGCCGGTGTCCCAGTAAATGTTGAAGTTTCCATCCGTCGAAACAGGGGATCCAGATTCTGTTGTGTAATCGATGGCGAAGGCCAAAATGAAATGAAACTCCACGGCCGGATTGATGGGCACCTCTGAAAATTTGACGCCCTTGAACAAGGCGCCTATGTAATCCGCGAATAATTTGCCGTTCACACCTGCACATAAACAGAAATGTTATGAGCCACCATCTGAATAAACGAATCAAGACAATCAAATCTTTCAAGTAATTTTGCATTATTAAGGTACACACATACCCATCGCGATAGGCAGGCAGCAGATCAAGGGGCAAAAGGGCGATGGCGAAAAGCTCTCATATTTCCATAGAGACCCTGAGTAATTGCAGGAGTAGATTGATTAATATTTGGGTTTTGCTACAGAGGCCCTTGATATAGGCATTGAAAAAAATAATGCTGCTTAACGCTAATTAAATCAATGTGATGTGAGAGTTATATCGTCTGCCCACAAAAGATATTTATCTCGACCGATTCTTCTTTCTTCACAAAGTCATGGTTAATTGCGTAGAATGGACGCCGAGTGCCTGACATCTTTTTGCTTTTGACAATGATGCCGTCACATTGCCGTGTCTCATGGATCATGAGACGCGGTTTCAGAGTGGGGCCACTAATGTGATGACTGAAATGAAGACGCTGTAAGATCAGCAGGTAATTAGATGCTTTCATGGTTTACGCGTGTCTATCTACCATGGATGGAGTACGTCAACGGAGCTATCGTTCAAGTTTTCTCTTAGCCTCCAATACAATGCGGCAAGGCTGTTAAGTGTAGTGATTTTGGAATATATTTTGAGAATTTTAATTTAATTATTGATGAAGAAGACGATGATTAATTTTATTAATATTAATGTGGCTTATGGGATTTTAAAACGAAAAAGAATCTAATTGTGATTCTCTAAAATCTTGTTTTTATGATAAAAAGAAGAGAAAAAAACTTTTCAAGATCATTATAGTTGGGTTGGTTTAATAAGTCAAGAAGATTGGAAGTGTGGTAGATGTTAGTGAATTGAGAGTGGACTTGAGTAAGAGTTGGGCAGTGTAAAAGGAAGTGTTTTTCATCTTCCACCTTCTTAGTATCGCAAATCTAACAGATTTTATCATTCCGAGGAGTCTTGGGAGTAGAGCACCGTCCAGTTTCACTTCAAAGCTCATGCCAAATTAGTTCTTATCCTAGTGATGTCCATTTTTTTCTTAGTGCTCGTCAACACAAAGAGATAATCCTGGTTATCAAGGGTGGGGTTGATTACCTCCTTATAGTATCTTAGCTTCATTTTACTCTCCAGCTCCTTAACATCCCACAACTTGTCCTTAAAATTGGAGGTAATAGTATCTTTGACTCTATCTTTGCTTCTCATGATGATCTCCTCCTTAATCCCCCAATGGTTGAGCCAAGGCTGGGCATCCTTATGCCACTCGCGCTTGAGGCAAAGGTGGGGGTTTTAACTAAAGCTAGAAGTATTTTTTGGGAGCCTCTTGGGTTCCATGTTGTAAAGCTTCTTCTTATACATCAGATATCTAAACATATCCATACTTTCAATGGGGTACATGCCAACTTCGATCAAGAGGATAGGATAGACAGTATTTCCTTTGATCTTTAGGTTGTAGGTTATGAATTTATTTTGAATCATCTCAAACTTTCTCCATGACTCTCTGGATATACTGCAACACCAAACTTCACATCCGTATAAGACAACAATGGTGACGAGAGTTTCAAAGAGGAACCTTTTTTACTCCAAATGCAAAGATCAACCGACTTAAAATTGTTTTCAAGCTCATAATAAGCTTTCCAACCTCCAGTGATCCTTTCTCGAAGCTATAATTCCAGTTGAGTTGATGAGAAAATTCAATACCCAAAATATTTGTAAGAAGAAACCCGCTCTAAACAATGGTTATCATAGACGAAACTACCATGGGTGGTCTTTTTTTATTTAATGATAATGACTTTAGTCTTATTGGTATTAACTATCATACCAACCTTGGAGCAGTAGACATGAAGAGCCTTGAGCTGCTTGTCTAGGTCATCCTGCCTTTTTGCAAGAAGAATGATATCATCAGTGTAAAGGAGAAGAGTAGTGATTATACCACCAAGCTCGGTGCCCTTGAAACCAGCAGTTTCCAGACACTCCTCAAGCTTATCGATGTAAATGCCAAAAAGGGTAGGGGATAGGGACACCCTTGCTTAACCTCAATATTTCATTTAATATCTTTAGACCACCCTTCGTTGGTCTTAAGCTTGGCAATGACAGTCTTGTACAGGCGGATCACAACAATCCTCAATTCAGGAGGAAGGGCCATGACCTCTTCAAGTCTCTCCCATAGCTTATCTCGAGGAACAATGTTGAAAGCATTTTTAAAGTCCACAAAACAACAAAAGAGATCAACTTTACTATTGTGTCATTCCTCTGCAATGATCCTGAGAGTAACAAGATGGTCAATAATCGAGTGATGTCTCCTAAAACTAGCTTGCCCTTCAGCTCTTTTGCCATGGTTTTCAAGCCAAAGGCTAAGCTTCTTTTCCAAAATGAGCCCATATAGTTTGGCTAGGATGTGGCTAATCATAATGGTCCTGTAGTTCGAGGAAGCACTTTTGTCCCTGTTTTTAAAGATAGGCACAATAAGGCTTTGTGTTCAAGGCTTAGGGAAGCCATGTTGTGCAGTGAAATTGAGAAGCTTGTGGAGATGAGGATAGATCTTCCCATTTTAAAGATCTGAACTTCGTATCCTTCAATATCTTTAGCTTTCCCATTAGCAATCTTATTAATCCCAGACTCAACGTCTTCCAGGGAAAATACATCATCCTTAATAGGAGTGTTTAAGATGGTGTCCATGGTGTCTAGAGAATCATACAACTTCTTAAGATAGTTGTCCCAATTTTCTAGGGGGATAGAATGATTATCTTTAGTTTCATGAACAAGCACAATTCACCAAAAAAAATTAGGCACAACTTTAGAAAGGCGAAGAAGATTTTCTTATCTCTTATTAATATATGACATCTTCTTCCTCTTGATGGGAGCTTTGTATATACTTATATTTTGAAGCTTAATGATTTCATTAGGGGCGTCTCTAATCACTTTCCTGGCAATTTAATAGTCTTTGTCATACCAAGGATTGTAATTTCTGTTTTTATGCTTATACGAAGTCTCATTAGAGAACTTGATAATGCTAGTGGAAAGGGTAGCAGTAAAATGGTAATAAATTTGATCAATGTTGTTATTATAAGTTAGTGAGCCTAAATACCTATCTAAATCCCTTAAGAAAAGGTCGACATTACTTCTATTGAAGTAAATGTGTCTTTTGCTTTCACTGGTCTCTTGCATGTGAGTGGCGTGCATATCAAGATTGAGGGATAAAAACAAAGGTTTGTGGTCAGAGTCAGGGTTGTACCCGTTAAGTAGCTCAAAGTTTGTAATACGGTTGAGGACATGGGGGTCTGAAATCGCATAATCCATGACACTGCTACATAGCCCATGGAAACAAGTCATCTAAATGAAGAGAGGCCACTTGCTAATACCATTACAAATTATTAGGTCCCGGGAACTACAAATTTTGAGGAGCTCAGTGCTGAATAAGTTCTCGATTATGTCTTCAGAGTTTCTCTTAAATCTATTAGCTAAGTTACTAACTTCATCAAGCCATGAGGGGTCAGGGTTAAAGTTGTTACATAACATAATAGCCTTGTTAGTAGCAGTTCTAGCATTAAAGTTCCCAAGCAGAAGGATATTTCCTTCATTCCTTAGGTTGTAGATGTCTTTTTCTAGGGTATTGAAAGGACAATTTTTGTTCAAGTTGTTTTTTTTATAGGATGTAGAATTGATAGAAATGAAATAACAGATTGCAAGAAAGATCCTATTGGTGGTAGAATCAGAGATCTCGATCCAAATGTATTGATTGTAGAGGTCGATTTTATAAAGTCGAATGTCAGAGGAAACATTGTTCCTTATATGACAAGCTATGCCACCACAACCCTTCCGGGAGGATTTATTATTCCAAGCTTATCAAAGAGTAAATCTGTCAAGGTGAGGGACCCTAGATTTGTCATGTTCCCAAGTTTCAACCAAAATAATAAGATCAATATCACTCATGATCTAACTTAACATAGGATCTTTACACCATGGAAAATGACAGAAATTCCAGAAGAGGATTAGGAGTGATGCAAGTCCCTATCTATACCTTGAATTTATGACTCTATCTATAATAATAACTTTCCTATTCATAATGATTGCCCATTTCCCTTCTTTTCTTTCCTCTTTGACCTTTTGGACTTCTTTCCTAAGCTTATCTTGTTCTTATGGAATGAGGTCTTCATTTATAAATATTCTTGTTCCTTTTAGACTTGGGGATTTCCTGAGTATATCCAATTTATGGTCATTACAACTCACCTTGACACGGATTAGTCTGTGTTTATGCTCAAGTATCTTTCCTACCCTTATAGCTTCTGTGAGATAAGTTGTTTGAATTTGAGATTTTGTTTTTAATTGTTCTTTTACTATTTCTAATGTGTCTTCATTTTTTTGGTCTTCTATACCAAAAATTATAAGGTGTAAGGTTATTTTGTGGCACTCATGGTCAAGTGAAATTAGTTTATTAATTTCCTCTTTTATGGGTTTAATATCTAATTACGCCGAAAGGCGTTCTTTTTGTTGGCTTGGGGTGAGAAAAACTATTCACCCCAGCCAATGAGAAGCATTTCTTTTAGCCCTTCTAGCCAATAAAATTTGGACATGTGGCACTTCCCAACAAATGAAAATCCTCCATTTGGACTTGGCCCCTCCATCAACAATTTTCTAGACTTAACACCTTGATAGTTTCTTTACCAACTGTTGCGTGATACTTTTGCAAAGCCCTTGGCAGTACTCATTTTCCATACCAGGCCCTTGACAGTACCCATTTTTCCATACTAGGAGACTTCAACACAGTCCAATGAAGGAGATATTTTTCCATGCCAATAACTGTTGGGAGACTTCAACGAAGTTCGAGGAGTGAGAGATAAAGATAATGTAGTACTTCCATACGAAATTTCTCTGTGGCCATGCCTTTTCATGGCTCCCCTCTCCTGCTTCTATACCCTTCTCCTTCTGCCTCAGAAATATAACCCCTTCGGCCATACTCCCCATTCATTTGCATTCACCTTCTCTATAGCCCATCACTTCGTTCCCCTACTCATATATTATGATGACTCTCTCTCGCCTTCCGTTTGTTTCAGTACCTGCCAATCGGACTTGTAGCCTCGACGACTTGCCTACTTCCACCTTGCAGCCTCAACGACTTGCCAACTTCCAACTTGAAGGAATTACGATTACTTTGTCGAGTGAAAATAACGGGTAATATGCAACTTGTCTTCCTCTGCTAACAACTATTTTATAGTGTTGAGACTTCTCTTCCTCTGCTTCGCATATATGACTTAATTCTTCAGCTGAAGAAATGAAGGAAAATGTTTTATTGACACTCACAGAAGATTTTCTATTATGCTTCTGAAAATCCTTCCAAAAGTATGTTATTGATTTTTAGTTGTGTCACTTGTGTACAAGCATTAGCCAGTTTGATTATTCACCAAAACTTCATTGAATCAAAATAACACCTTATTTTAACAAGACGCCAGCATTACCATGGAGACATCGTTAACTCGCAATGCTCTTTATTCGCTTTTCATTGGTGTTGCTGACCTGCAACCAACCCTCCAGGTCATTGCACTTGAACAGATAAGTTCTGCTCGGAGTGCGACGCC
This sequence comes from Pinus albicaulis, assembly GCA_034641835.2. NCBI lineage: Eukaryota > Viridiplantae > Streptophyta > Pinopsida > Pinales > Pinaceae > Pinus > Pinus albicaulis. The sequence goes on along the minus strand of CM076569.1, from coordinate 460,374,936 downwards.
TTGCTACCACGTCTCACTTTCCGATGGTGCTCACAAACATACCGTTCTGCTCCCTTCTTTGCATACTGGCCTTGCACAAAATGGGGACTTGCAAATAGGCTCCATTGTTCTCCTCAAAATAAGCTCGTGCACATATGTGCATCAATCCATGTGCGTTCCATACAAACCACCCCCGCCCCCCTTCCTCCCTTTTAAGATTCTCCTCTTCTATCCCTTTTTTATTTCTTGTTCTCATTCCTAACATTTTACTTCCCCTCTTCACTGATACAATGCTCCTTCTTGTAGGTCGCTTTGTGTCCTGGAGCTCCAGATAGTCCAGCGTGTTGAACCATTGGTTAGTGACCCATCCCTTCTTATTCTCTCCGTTGAATAGATCCTCCAAGCCACCTCTTCCTCCTCTTCTGCCTCTCCCTTTTCATCGCCACCCTCCCTTGAAAATCACATGTTGTCCTCCCAAGACTCCACCCCAACATTTGAAACTGCTCTCCCTTTTAAAGCACTCTCCCCTACCCGAAAATCTTGGTCTGTCCAGGGCAAAGTGCTTTCAAAGACACCCCTTCGTGAATATAGCAATGCACGTGGCGCTGGAAAATCGCTAGGGTTTGACCTTGTCGACCGTGACGACAATCAAATCCACGTTTCTGCCTTCAATGAATTCACAGAATCCCTACATGCTATCATTCAAGTTGGCCACATCTACAATGTTGTGAATAGCACCGTAAAGGTTCCCAACCCTTCCTATAACCATCTAAGATGCTCGTTCGAAATCCTCCTCTTCTCTTCATCAACAGTGTCTCAAATCTTCGTTGATGACCTTACAATACCTTCTGATACCTTTCAATTCGTGCCGATCAGTTCCGTCAAACTTTCTCCTCCTAACTCAATCGTTGATGTCATAGGTATTGTCGCCTCGCTCTCTCCTACCTCTGTTTTTCACAGACGTGATGGCTCTGAAACTCCAAAAAAAACTATATCTCTTTGCAATATGTCCAAGAGCAGAATCGATGTCACCTTGTGGGGTGAATACTGCCATGCTGAAGGCTGAAAACTCTTCGAACTTCGCATGGCTCATGTATTTTTCGTACTTGCAATCAGAGGGGGGGGGGGGGGAATCGTCGAGTTAAATGGCCAAACTATCGGCACAATCCCTGCCACTTCCCTTAAATCCAGATATCGCTGAAACGCAGCAACTCAAATAATGGTTTGACGAAGAAGGCATAAAATCTTCCTCGCCCTCGCTCAGCCAAAAATACACCGGCACGAGTAAGAGGCCCCTCAATACAAAAAAAAATTTCGACATTCTCTCAATGCCGCCTGGTGAAAAAAATCCATGGATTTCAGTCTTTGCTGCTACTACCTCAATTAACATGGATGATTTCTACTTCCTTACATGCTCTCTTACCATTGATGCGATTCAATGCATGAAAAATGCTTTACGACAAGATGACAACACCCAACGATGTTCAAAATGTGAAGGGTCCTTCATCGAGTGTGACTACCGCTACATCCTCCAGCTCCAGTTGCACGACCACATTGTCCATATTCAAAACGTGGTCACTTTCGACGAAGCCGCAACTGCACTTATGGGCATCTCTGCAAAGGACCTTTGCCTCCTCTCAACTGATCCTGGAGTTGTCCTGGATATATATAGCAAAATAAAAGGATGACAATTCCTCTTCACACTATCTTTGAAGACAGACACCTTCAAAGGTGTTGAACGAATACACCCAACTCTCATGCATGCAGAAGAACTCCCTTACGCCGATGCGTCGACTGTCCTCCTACAAGTCCTGTAGCCTGCTCCTGCCCCCCACAACACAGCCTGCCGCTAGCTTTAGCTGTGCATTTCCGCCTCTTGCCCATTTGTCCCCCTCCTCTCATTCCATACATCCTTTCCCCCTAACACCTTTATGCTAAAATGGCCATCCCCGCTCCGCCCCCCACCCCCCCACTCACATCCTCCATTGCTTCCTATCTTTTCCCCTGCACTCTTCTTGAACCTCGCTTGCCGTTCATCGTTGATTGTGCATACAATTTTTGTAATCATTAATGATTGATATATACTGTGAGGGCACAATTCCGATGACGTACCCTGAGGTCCCTCCGCAATGACATAAGTAAGTCGTCAAGTCAGCTCAGCGAAAACTCATCTGCCGCATCGCAAGCTCAATGCTTTAGCGCTTCGCAAGTTAAAGTGTTTAAGTTGCGATGCGATTATGCCATCGCACATCGCAATCCCAAGTTTTTAACTTTTCCCATATTGCGCCCAATTAAAAGTTAAAATCACTAAAATATGATTTGCGATGAGGGTGTGGATGCGATGTGATTTCGCAGCCAAACCTATAAAATTTCAAGTCCGGATTTTTTTGTGTTCTGTACACAGTTTCATGTAGAAACATAAGAATAGAGTGGAAGGACGATTTGGTTGTTATACGTCCATTCCTGCATTGAATTGCATTAAATATTCAGGCTCCGGCATTTTGTATTAAAAGTATGTAATTTTATATGTTTATTTGAGATGAAGGAAAATAAGAATTCAATTCCTCTTTGGTGTTCTCGCTCTCTATTTGTCTGTAATTTTTATTTCCGCAATATTGCATTGTCTGTGTTGTAAGGGGAAAACACATCCCTCTGTTGTTTATTTTCATTTTCCAACATCATACACACGTTTTCTTTGTTGGAAATAACTCCCAACCACCGCCATGAATTTACTGGCAACAACCTACACTTTGAATTGAATTTTTTGTTGCAGGAAGGATGAGTCCAAGATCCAAATCCAAAGTTTTGTTTTTTTCTTTATGCAATTTCCAGAAATGATTAGAGCAGAGTACCCGAGCCATTCTCTGCGTTAATTTCTTCTCCCACCGCATTACTTACCATTTGCTCGCAGTTGCAGCCCACAAGTCTCAACCCTTACCTTTTAACGCATTACGACAATGTTATTTCCCTGCCGATGCGATTTGGTGGGACCCTCAACCCATACCCAAACTCCATACAAACCTTCTATTTCTGCCTTACCTTATGCATTTTTCATTTCACACTTACCGTTGTTTACCACACCACAACCAGCACATCACACATCTTAACTATTACTCATTATGCTCCTCGCCGAACCTTGCAATGTTGCGATGCGATATCTCTTCGCACATCAAATTCACAACGTTTTATGGTTTCCAATTAATCGCCCATAGGCTATGTTATGTAAGTCGCGATGCGATAGTGCAAGCGCAGATCGCAATCGCAACACTTTATGTTTTCCGTTAAATTCCCGCAAGTTATGTTATATGCATTGCGATGCGATAATGCCTGTACGAGAAACAATACATCTTATTTTGTCAACTTTAACTTGCTATAAAGTAATGTATATAGAAAAAATTTCCATGCTTCCATGCATAATCAAACTACTATGTTGTTACTTGTTCCTTCGCTTCTTTCCAAATGCATTTTCTACTATATTCAACAATATCTTTTTTCGTGCTTCCTAATGTAAACAAAAATAAATAAAATTATATAGTACAAGTCCTTCTTCATACCCTTCCTCCTTGTTTCTTTTCTAGATGTCTTTTCACTCTTTAACCTTTTCTTGAAATGTGTTCATTGCAAACAATAATATGAATCTATGTTGCATTGAAACATGTCACAGTTACATGCTACGCTGTTATGAATATTTTCCCAAGGTCCATACCATTTTGTTGCATTTGTTCCACAACCTGTAAATGAAAACACACTATATTTCATTTCCACTAGATTTATTGTGCTCTTCTATAGGTTTCATTATTTTTTAAATGCAACAAAGTTCCAACAAATTGTAATAGAACAACCATGTGACATGAAGACATCAGTTTTATGCTTTTTCTAACAAGTTCTGAACGTTATATAACATATCTTTACATATCTACCTCAGCTTCAACTCATCCACGTGGTAGACAAACTCACCACAAGGGCTGCTTGTTCATCTCACACAGTGATTAAGATTTTTGAATTCGATTAAGTGGACTTATGTAATGGAATATGTTTATTAAATATTCAGATTGAATTCAATGAAACATAAGCTAGAAAACCTTTAAACAGAGTCTAAAAGTCCAACAAAATACATTTAGCATTATCAAGATGCTGACAATTTATAAATGAGAGGGCCTTACGTCAACAAATTGTTAAGTAAATCATTCTTCATTTTGATAATAAATTCAGTCGGAATTATAAGATTACTCAAACACAGTTAATCTTACCTAAATATCTTGATAACAATTAAACATATGAAGTGAGAAAATGGATGAAAACTGGAAAAACTCACAGAGAACACAAAGTTGTATGAAATAAGTTCAGAATCCTTCTTGTATTATTGATGATCAAAAGACTTGTACAATTTCTGTTTACAAAAATTGGCTCATCCAAGGCTGCAACCCTTAATAACTGAACTGAGAGTTATTTATACTAATTAATACATTTTACAAATATCTTAACTGATTTACAATAATATGATAAGAAGAATAAAAGAAGGAGACAAATAGATGGAGTGTCTCTGTTTTTCTGGAGGTTGTTGATGATTCGACCCCTTTTGGTGAAAACTGTTGCTGACTGGACCCCTTTTGATAGGAGGTGTTGCTAACTGGATCCTCAAAATTCTAATGTGTTGGCAAGCTCCAAAATTAATCTTTTACTCGATGGTTTCACAGAATTTATCCCATTGATCTTCACTTGGGATTTCTACATTCATCATTTTCCTGAAGAATTCATCTACTTTAGTATATTTGTCAAACGTTGGTATTTGAATGAATAAATGTTTGATTTGATGTTAAATGATCAAATCAAACTATAGAGCTTCAATAAAAGCTTCCCCTGTAATCTGACCTTTGATATCTGCAAACTTTGACTTGTCTATTGCAATGGTGTATAACTTTCTACAGTAATCTTCTAACTTGACCAACTTATCATCTATTCCTACTAGACTTGGAAGTCCTTTATGATTTAAAGAATTAAATTTAGTATGAAACCTTTTAACATAACATTTAAAGCTTCACACTTGGTCTACAACTGGTCGATCAAGTTTCTTTTCTGCAAAACCTTCTTTATCTTCAAAATGGTTGCAGTCCTGTCTAAGATATTGATTGCTTCCAACTCCTCCTTGTTCTTTGAATTAAGAACCTTGATCATGTCATAAGCTTCAGTTGGCTTGTCTTTAAGTTGATCCTTTTTCTCTTGAATTTCTGTTCTACATTTGTTGATGAGTTCTTGCTGCTCGAAGATTATCTCTATAGATGGCCATATTTCAGAAATGGACTTGCTGATGTCTTCCCAGATGCTCTATTTGGCTTCTCCAAGAGTTGTTGCCATAAAAGATTCACTTTCCAGTTCTTTGATTTTAAGTCCTAGCTGATTAGTCTTTTGCATCTCTTCTACATATAATGTATCATTTTTCATCTTGTGAGACTCAAGGACTTGAAATATTTGTTGTAATTTCTCATGTGCTTGCTTCTGAATGACCAACTCCTGTGTCAATTTTGTTGCATCATTTGTAGAAAAAGTTGCTGAAAGTTATGTACCTACAGAAGAAGTTTGAATTGCTAAAGTAGGATCAGTATTCACTTGGAGTGTTGCTTTCTCTTTCAGAAATTCTTCAATTTTTTCTACCATCTTTATAATCTGCAAATTTTGATCAATGATCAACTTAAGCATTTCCTCTTTGTCACATTCATTCTCTGCCATCTCTTTAGTCTGTGGGTCTTCCGTTGAGGGTAGCTTGAGTTGTTTTCATAGAGCAGCAATTTCTGCATTTTTCTTATTTATAATTTCCTCAGCTGCCTTGCAGTCCTTAGGATCATATCCCACTTTCACTACGAGTTCTTCCAATTTCTTCATCCCGTTGTCTTTAGCTAATGAAGACAATTTCTCAAGCTTCAACTCGGATTCCATATTTGACAGTGATACTTTGAATTTCGAAAGAGACATAGATATTGTGGTCATTTTTGAAAATAACATTTCTCCTGAGTGTCTGTGCATGTCCATCTGGTCAATTGGATGTATATTTTTTGTAGCAAATGAGAAGACAGTCTTCTTATACTCAACATGTGTCTTTGGAAATGGCACTATTGCTTGCAGAAGGGCCACCTGCATCCTTCCTTTCTCATTTTCAAAGGCAGTGAGAAGTTTGTGTTGTGATGTAGATGTCTGTTTCCAGAATTGGTTGGAAACATCTGCTTTCAGTGCTTCATTCTTCTGCTTGATGTCTAGAAATTTAGAAAAGATATTTTTCTCTTCAGAAGACCTGGCATCTGAATGTTGAATGATTTCTAGTGCCTCTCTTGTAGGTGATGTTGATGGAAGAGTTTGAGGAACATTGGTGGATGTGGACACTTCAATATCTCCCAAATCTATGATCTTTGGTATTTTTTCCTTTGAAAAGAAGGTGGAAGTGAGCTTTGCCTTCTTGTGTTGTAAGATGAATCCTTTCATGATTTCCTTGGAATGTGGTGTCTCTTCTCTGCTCTTCTTTTGATGCTTACTGTCAGGCACTGGTGTTTCTACATTTGAAGTGGAAATGACTTTCTCATCTGCTTCATGTAGAGTACCTTCTACCCATTCATCATGGTTCTTGTATTTCTCTATTTATTCTTTGTAAATATGTGTGTAAGGAGTTTTCTTGAGTTCAACCCTCAAAGCATAAATAATTCAATGGGGGTCATATGACCAGGTAAAAATTGATTGAAAACCCATCTTCTCTAATATTGCATCTACATCAGCACCAACTACTCTGGTATTGCAAATAAATGATCCAACATTGTCCTTGATTTTAAATTGGGTTTTCCTCTTTCCTGAAACAAAATGCACTTCATCCATATTCAACATTTCTCTTATGTAATCTAAGGAGAAAACTCTCATAGGCACATACCTTGGAAGTTTGTATGGTGGCAGTTCACAACCATACACCCTGATTTCAGTGTAATTCTTATACAAAGACCAATCACCTGTCTTTGCTTGTTCACTGAGGCGCATAATTATTTTAATGTCTTCTCCAATTCTGGGCTCAGATTGACTGGTAAGGAGCTGCCTTACTGGATGAATGAATGAATCTGTGAATTGTGAGAAGGAAGTGGTTGTTGATGAAGCTCTAACCAATCCTGTCTAGTGAATCACTGATTGATTCACTCCCTGTGCATCTTGTCTGTTCAAGTGAATAGGCAAAATTTCTGCCTGCTAAAACAAAATCATATGAATAATCGCAGAAGAGTAATTAAATGCTCCTTGTGTGGTGAAGTTCATGAATTTTTCATGTATAATATCAGCCAAGAAATGGTCGTAATTATACATAAACAATGGTGAATTTTCAAGACTGAAGATAGATAAGAAACCTAGAATGGGTTCATCGTTTGGATATCCTAACAAATAAGAAATAAGGGAGATGCAGTGTTTGGAAGCTATAGGAAAAATGGAAGATGCATATGGGGGATTTCTCTTTGGTGATTTTGCGTCTTCAGGTAAGAAAATATCAAATATCTCAGCTCTCTGAGGGAAAGATAATTTATGATAAAGTTCCATGAGGGCAGTAGGAGAGAAATAAGATAAGGCATCAGAAGGAGGGATGAGAAGCATCTGGTTACTTGTTTCAGGGGATATGGTGATCATATTTTTTCCATTCTCAGCCCCCCTGACTTGGTTATAGGATCATACTGCTTTTGACACCAGAGAATTAGATCCGGAAATGGGTGAGTTTGAGGAAATGCAAACAGAGGCAACATAGATTTCCAAAACCTGATAGGGTCTTTGTTATCCATGTTCTTTTGTTTTAGCGACACATGAAGTTCATAGAAATCAAATTTACAGTGGCAGTCTGTGATTTTGAAATAAGCGTCAGCTAAGGGTATAAGGTCGAGATTGATTACTGGAGTTGCAGGAATGTCTTCTGCAACGGATTTGGCAGCTTCAGGAATGACCTCAGCAGCTGAATCAACAACCTCGGAGATGACCTCTACAACACTGTCGACATTTGATATTTCTTCTGTCACTCTTTTCTTGCCTTTACCTTTAGGAATTGTTTGTTTCTTCATTTTGGACTTAGGTGCCATGCTTGACTGATATGGACTAGTACCGGAATTTGAAGCTCGGTTTAAAGAAACGATGACAAGGTTTCGGGAATATGAAGGGTGTTTACAGAAATGGCAGTTCACTGTGAAATGAAATGAAGGATGAAAGGAATTTGATCGACAATGTAAAGTAAAGAACGAGAGGCTATTGGTAACTTTATAGACTGCACTTTGGCTTTAACGGTCATGGCTAACAGTCTAATGAAGTTGAATTGCATAATGGTCCAATTAATGGTCTAGGAGCAGATTTATTTCCCAACGAGAGGATTAACGGTATAATGGGTCATTGGGGACTAATGGACAAGTGACGTGGAGGGAGAGTATTGATTGGTTGACAATGGATATGGCACGGGAACAAACGACTGTCAGCAGATGAAAACTAGAGGTGGATTTTTTTTGGGGGGGGGGGGTACCTCCCGATTTCTGGTTTAAGGTAGAGGGGGTGCGAAGTGATATTGTGCTGCCATGTAGCAGAAATGGGTGACCATTAATACCAGAGTTCGGACCCCCCCCTCCCATTAACAAGAAAATGTCGGGGTGGGGGGGGGGGGTGTGATGGTGTGGGGGTTTGCGAATTTGATCTCCGCCATGGATCTCAGGAGAGTTTCCTAATATGCCAAAGCTGCACTCAATGCCCAGAAATGCAGGCATCTCCAAAGGATTTAACTACTTTGTTGTTTAGCTAATTTTATAAATAAAATAATATGTATATATATATATATATATATATATATATATATATATATATATATATATATATATATATATATATATATATATATATATATATATATATATATATATATATATATATATATATATATATATATATGGGGGGGTGGTGGTGTGGGGGTTTGCGAATTTGATCTCCGCCATGGATCTCAGGAGAGCTCGAGATATGCCGTCAAAGCATACCAATGCTTTATCTCCAGTGATTTAACTGCTTTGTTGTTTAGCGACCTTATAATAAAATAATATGCATATATATATATATATATATATATATATATATATATATATATATATATATATCAATTTAATAAATGAACATCAAACCCTTTTTCAAAGGTTTTAACGTACATAAAATAAAACTTTACATTTTGAAAATATGGTGCATTTAAACAGGGGGCCATTTTTCATTTTAAACACTAAAGCATTAGTATTTTTTTATTTCATGATTCCCTAACATTTTTTCTTTTGCCTCCTTTATTTACAACAAACTAGTCTATCATTTTTTCTCACATGGATGTAATAAATATATTTTTCCTAACATTTTTTAAATTTTTTCTTTTTCATCGATGTTCTAACTTACGATTTTATTTTTTATTTTTTAAACTACCATGCTAACTTATCAAAATCAAATAATGTTACAATTGGATGGCAAGGATCAAATCGTACAATTGAAGTTTTTATATTAAACGGCATCGATTACATTGCAAGGTAAATCATTTAACTTGTGATGCAATGGAGGGCAAGCAATGTTGACCGTTATATCTGGCCACAAATCAATGGTGGACGACAAATCGCAAGTTCGCAGATCACAGATTTCACTGGATAGATGACTAAGAATATTATGTTCATCTCCCACTCAAATTTTCACTACTGTCTATTCAGCTTTTCAGTTTTCAAGCATGTTTCACATTTAGCAGCCGGAAACCTACTCTGAAATGCTTTGGTACTTAAACGATTTTCTTTGGGAAAACGAGAGCACTTTCTACAGATTTAACTATAGAGAGCCATAACACATATGCCAGCACTTGTTGAGGGGAGTTGAAACACTCACTCTATTCGGGGCCCATAGGTTTTGGCGCTTCATTCCTAGGCTAGTAATTCTTGTCGCTTAGGGATTCTCCTGTTTCTAAACGATAAACAAATTTGGTCATAACTCAAATTAGAAAATTCAGAGGTTTCACATTCATGATATTACCAAATTTCCTCTAAATTTTAGTCTTATTTCCATTCACCAAGCAAATCTCCTGAAACTCATTAATATCAAAGAACTGAATTTTGCTTACAGACAGAATGGAAATAAAACTAGCTAGGGCGCTGGTAGCTATCTCTGAGAAGAGATGTGGCGGCTACAGGCCTCTGAACTGTGTTACAATGAGGTTCGAGGGCCTATTTATCATTTAGAAACAATGGGAAATCCTAAACAGCCAAAACCCTAACCCTAGGAGATGAAGCGCCAAAACTATGGGCCCCGTTTGGGTAAATTGGTGTTTCAACTTCCCAGGGGCGTAACTTTGGCATACTATCTCCGTTTGACGCGTACCATACCTCGTTAGAAAGATCTATCCGAGGACTACAAATTTGGAACGAGCAACATTGGTCCATCAACCTTGTTGCTCTCTGTTTTCCCAAAAAACGTCGTTTAGGGCCTCAAAATGGCTCCAGAAGTTTAAGACCCGAAAAACTGCTAAAAATAGTAAACTGTGCCGAAACTGAAAAAATGAAATAGACAATGGTGGAGCCCCAAGTGGAATAGGCGGGTGACCACCAATATCCACCTGGATCAATAGCACTAAGACTTGGCTAGGTAAGTTATATTTCTTGCGATGCGATGAGGAGAAGGGACACGTGTCGACATACCGCATTAGTGCTTATCACACATCGTATGATTCATGGTTTAACCATTATCAATATAAGAGTTAAACTTGCGGGCAAGCGAAATGCGATAAGTTATAAAAGTTCCTATGTTGCGATGCGACATCGTCATCGTAACTTCACATCAGTGGGATTATATGTTTGTTGTAATGTTATTTGCTAAGTTTGCCAATATGTGATGCGCTGTGATTGGTCACCATATTGTGGGACCGTAGAACCATAGTTCCGCCTGTAGGCATGTTGTTTGGGAGTATTTGCGCTTTGTTTAAAGTCTCGATAAAGTGATCGATGTTGATTTCACGCGTATGTATGTCTAATAAAACTCCAAAAAATTAATACGTTGTGAGTAAAGTGAGTTTATGTGGCCCCTACATGTACCGTAATGAGATTCACGGCTCCTCCTTTTGGCGTTCCCTTGCACCTCCCAGTGCAATTGCTAGTTTATTCTCTGTGTTATTTAAGGTTGAGTTATTATGTAGTTGTTATTTTATATTTTAATATCGATTTTCAAGGTGTCATTTTCTTTAACCATTGCTTATTTACTATGTTCTATTCCTCGAATTCTACCTTTCATTCCTTAGAGCTCGGTCTCGAGTGTGATTATTTTATTTTCTAACGATTTGTGGTTGTTATCAAGCATTGTAGTTAATTATAGTTTAAAATGATTTTCTCTTTCTTCTCTTCGTCTCTATAAATATTCGATGTACTCATAAATACTCTCTAGGGTAATTTTACTTGGTCTCCCTTTGTTAGAGGGGGGCTTAGAAATATGAGGGGAAGTACTTATAGTGTTAATAAGAAAAACTTAACAAGATGAAATTAAATGGGTATGTATGCACCTGCCAGAGTTGTATTGTGTGTCAAATAACCAATGCAAGGCTGCACTGTAGGGGTCAAAATCCAAGATAAGCATCTTGTCACCCTTTTGAGAGTACTTCCGAAAATCCGTTGCTCCCTTTGATGCCATTCCTGTGCCAAAAACCCTTCACATTGTAGAGATGAATCAATGTGTTCGCATCAGAGAGATGAATCAATAATAATCAATATATGTACACTTTGTAGAGGTATTGTATCCACAACATATATATGATTTTGGAGGTAGCACCGCAGAGTTATATTGCATGTGCAAAGATGAATTAGATCACCACAGAGAAATATTATGGAACTCCAACCACCACAATGCAGAGATGAAATATGTGAACCATTGCACCACCGAGACAAATCAAATCACCACAGACAAATATATAATGTGGAGTATTTCCACCCCTCACAAAATTGACACGACTTTCATACTCGTAACAGTGATTAACATTTTTTTTTCAAATATTCTTGAGGATCCAAGAACCATAAATTTTAATTTACAGAAGAAATGTGCAATGCCCAGTCGTTTTGATATAATGGTGAGTATTTCCTTCCCACCCGGGTGAGCTGGGTTCGATCCTTAGAGATGAATCACAAACCCTTTGCACTGTAGAGATGAATCAATGTGTTCGCATCAGAGAGACGAATCAATTTTTTCACACCCGAGAGACGAATCAGAAACCCTTCGCACCGCAGAGATGAATCAATGTGTTCGCATGAGAGAGACGAATCAATGTGTTCGCACTCGAGAGGTATATTTTGACGAGGTATAGTTATAGTCGTTAAAATTTTATTATATATATGTATATATAATTTAAATTTATATTAAATATTTTTATTATGAAATAAATTTTGTTTTTTTTTAATATATGATATTGATAAATGTAATATTAATCAATATTATTATAACAAATTTTATTGGGCAACCCAATATGGGGTAGATGTCAAGCTTAAATGTTCAACATGTAAATGTTTAACATTTACATGAGAGCTAAAAAAAATAACATTAAAAGTAAAAAAATAAGAAGTTAAAAGTAATAAATAAAAAGTTAAAAGTAGTATTATTTTTTTGTAAGCTGAGTAGTACCTGTCTTTTTCATTCATTTTCAAAAAGGATGGATTACATGATATAATCTCTTCTGAGGCCTCAATTTTCCCTATCGGGAAACTAGATATATTGGACATCGGAAGGCATTGTAAGCCATCCAAAACCGGAATACCTTCAATCTATCATACTCATCTTTTAATGCCAAAACGTCTATAGCTTTGAAATAGTTCAACAAAATCGACATAAACATACTAATTTCTACATATTTCAACAACTTGGACATAAACATAAATAAACAAAGACATAGTAAAAACGAGCAAGACTATGAATATCTCAACCCTCATAGGACTCGATAGCTGCTGGATCTTTAGCGTTGGACCCAGGAATCTATGTTTGTTGCAGAAGCTTTAGGAGCTTCTCAATTCTGCCCAAATGGGCGTTCTGTTGCTTAACTTGGAGTTGCAGTAGCTGGAAATATTTTTGAATTTCATGCATTGTCAGATCCACTTGCATAAAATCTGTGGCATACATGAATGTTTTTTCCACCAAATGCTTCATCCTCTAGTACAACTGTAGAGTTTTCTAATATTGGGATACCCTTCCTCCGGCGTTGCATAAATCGGGAACAATCCTTTCACCTTCCAGAATTACGTCTTCCTCCTTAGTTTGGTGCGTGAGGGATTCTTCGCATTTTGCAATGACATTCCTTAGCTGGATCAAAATTTTCTGAATATAAGTATGAGCTGCATCTGTTATATGATCAAACTGCGGTTTTCGACCAGACCTTCTTGGAGCATGAGCAAAAGTTTCACCTCTTTCCCTCTGCACCCCATGTTTCCAAGTTTGTCTTATGTTCGTGGCCCCCACTTCTTCCTTTACTTCTCTCACCCGTGCCATTAGATGCTTCTCTACAAGGATAAGGGCCACAACTACTGTAAGAACCTGAACACTTCCCAAAGAAATCATGTTCTACCTTCCGGAATCTTTCACTGAGGCATAGGAGGTTATCATAGACCATGGTGGCGACATATTAGTGTAATGAATAAACAAATGACAAACCCGACTCCGAATGTAACTCAACCCCCTTACCCCATTCTACAGGAAAAGGTCTCTCGGGGTGTCCTCTTGCGGAGGAATTACCACTTCACCTAAGGTTACCATACTCACAACAGTTGATGGCTGACATGCCATTCAATTTCGTGGTTTCATGTCACCACCCCATGTTTGGGGTGACCAACCTGGGGTTGCCTTGGTTAGCCCAACCCTTTATTACTCTACCCATTTCCCTATCCCCCATTTTTCATAGCATAATCCTGAAAACAATTGAAATTGATTGTCTCTGACCCACAGGAAACCCATGAATTTCACAAGACACCCATCCATGCAGTGAAACCATGCTCCTCATCACCTAATTAATAGCATTAAACATGCACGCATTAACGTGATCCATGTACAGGAAGCTTGGAGTATTATAGAGAGATACCACATACCCTTGGACCGAAGGACATTTCCGCTGGTTGCAGAGGTCTGGACCGACGCTTCTAGCTTCCCCCTTCCTCCATTCCGCGACCCTTATCACAGTGCATATGATGAACCAGACACATCGAATGATATGGTGATCATATTTCAGAAGTTGCAGGATGCTATTTATAGATGGTTGGTCAAGTTGGAAAAATAGATGAAATTATATTTTTAGAATATTGGGCAAAGTCTATTTATAGATCGTCGATCTAAAAATAGAAGTGTCGATTATTATTAGCTCTTAATAATAATCAAACAATAAACATCAACTTATTCTCTTGGAGCACTTAGTTTCAGTGCACACTTTTGGAAAATCAGTGGGCTGAAGGAATTACAAAATTCCTAGGGTTTATTGGTGGTTCATGCATGGAGGACTCAGTTATAAATGAAGTGGCAAAGGTATGACAGAGTTAGAAGAGTAGTTCATGGAGTTGTATTCAGTTTAACTCAGTTAAAGTGAGTTAGACTCAGTTGATCTAGTTTTATCTAGTCTAACTGAATGATACACTAGTGAGAGTGGAGTGAATTAATTAGTTAATTAATTCACAAATAATAACTCATTAATCAACTAAACAATACAACAGTTAACAATAGTGCATGGCAGTTCCAGTGGAGACCCAGTGGAGAGATAGGTGAAAGGGCAAGATGGACTATTTGTTGTGACTATACTGATGCATTGACTGCACCACACACACATTGGAGTTGCCAATGAGGATTGCGTAGTCAAGGCAAGGGTAATTCAAATTCATTCAAAGCTATTCTTCAGCAGGGATTATGCAGTGGAGGCAGACTACTAGGAGGGCAAAAATCAGTGCATGGATTTGCAGATTTCTTTTGATTAGTGTTTGACGATTGATTGTACTGAGAGCTTGATGTACTAAGATTTGTATGATATTGTTACATGATCTCCATGATACATAATATATGATAGTTGGGGTTTTCAGCTTCAGGCTTTCTCGTTAAACAACTATGTTATGTGCGATTCTTTTTATTTATGCTTCACATGTGTTTGCAATTAATTTTACGCAAAATATTAACAGTGGAATGATTCTGTATTTTGCAAGAAGTTAAATATTTTGAGATCAGGGGAATCTGGATGTATGCATGCTTAATGTATATAATTTCTACATGGTATCGGAGCAGTGTTAATTCTTGAAGATTGCAATTGTGAAGAATTGTTGAGTTTTTGTTGGTGGACAATTCGAATTTGTTGCAAAAAATTCTTGGTGCGATAGTTGAGTATACATTGAAATGTCTTTCAATGGGTTGTGATTGGAGTATGCCCTTGATGGGAGCTCGAATTACATAGCCTGGAAGGATAGGATGGAGGTGGTGCTGGAGGATAATGGACTGAAGGAGTTCATCGATAGTGATGTTCCTAAGCCAGGATCTAGTGATGCTGCATTACTTGACGCATGGCAAAAGACGATAGCAAAGACAAGAAGAATTATGTTGGAAGGTGTGAAGGACCATATTGTGTCCAGCCTTCACGGGAAATCCATTCCTTTCTAAATGTGGAAGGCTTTGACAAATTTGTTCCAAAGTAGCAGCGACCAGAGGAAGTTGGTGCTGAAAGACAAGCTCAGAAAAATAAAAATGGAGAAGGGCGACATTATTCCAAAATATCTCACGAAGTTTGTCCACTGTAGGGATGAAATGGGAAGTGTGGGGATTACTGTTGATGATGAAGACTTGGTGAGCTTGGCTCTCCTTGTACTTCCGAAGAGTTGGCATAGCTACGAAGACTCTGTCAATGGACAGGAGAAACTGCCAGGATAGGAGTGACTTTGGTCGGATCTTGTGCAGGAGGAGATAAGGCGAGGTACCAAGGATGGCTCTTCATCGAAGAATGAAGATGAAGAGAATTGCGCTTTGGCTGCCAAATCAAGGAAAGTGAAGGGGAAGAAATTTCCTTCAAAATCCGAAGCTAAAGGCAAGAAGCAGGATTTTTCCAAGGTGAAGTGTTTTCACTGTCACGAACATGGGCATTTATCCACTAACTACCCACAGAAGAAGAAGAACAAGAAGGCTGCTAGAGCTACAGCTGGAGAGGCCTTAGCCTCGCAATTTGAACTTGATTTCTCTTTTATCGCATGCTTGGTTTCAAGCTATATGGGATCGGTGTGGTATCTTGATAGTGGTGCGTCTTTCCATATGATGGGAGACAAGGAGTTGTTTAGTGACTTAGAGGAGAAGGACCTCCAGATGCATATAGAGATGGGTGACAATGGTCGATACCGTGTGATCGACATTGGGACCATGGTCGATACCGTGCGATCGACATTGGGACCATTACCTTTAACAGGGAGTCCGGTAATCCATTCTTGTTGAATGATGTTATGCATGTTCCAGGTCTGAAGAAGAACTTGGTCTCGGTCGCAATGTTGGAGGACAAAGGTTATGATGCTGTTTTCAGTGAGGGAAAATCCTTCCTTCGACATAAAACAATGGGTCAAACCAAGAAGATAGGGATTCGAGTTAAGAATCTCTACAAGCTGGAGGTAGATGGCTGCGCTGCAATGGTGGGCAAAGTAGAAGAAGTGGTGAGTTGGGATGAGGGCGAATTATGGCACAGGAGATTGGGCCATCTTCACCACGATGCCTCGAATATTTTGCAGCAGATTTTTATTGGACTTCCCAAGGGTACTCTTACGTAGTCATATCAGTGCAAGGGATGTACTATGGGTAAGTTTATGAATACCACCTTTCATGAGAAGGAGAACCATGCTTTGGTGATCCTGGAGAGAATTCACACAGACATGTGTGGACCTTTCTCGGTTGCTTCAACAACAAAAAAACAGGTATTATGTTATATTTGTTGATGACTATTCTCGTAGATGTTGGATCTTCTTCATGCAGAAGAAGAGCGAAACATTCTCAAAGTTTTATGAGTTTAAAGCATTGGTGGAGAAGGAGTCGGGGAAGCAAGTGAAAACTCTACGGAGCAATAATGGTGGCGAATACATCTCGGGCGAATTCAAAGAGTTCTGTAGAAAAGAAGGAATTTGAAGAGAAGTCATAGCGCCTCATAACCCATAGCAGGATGGGGTTGCAAAGATGAAGAACAAAAAGATCGCGGGTGTTGCATGAGCGATGATGCATGACCAGGGCCTATCGATGCACTTGTGGGCGGAACCATGTAACACTGTGGTTTATGTGCAAAACCGTTGTCCTCATAGAGTACTTGGCATGAGTACACTTGAAGAAGCTTTTACTGGTAAGAAGCCTGATATTTCTCATTTCATGTGACAAAGGACACCAGGAAGAAGCTGGAGCCGACTACAAAAGTTGGGATATTTGTGGGGTACATAGAAACACCCCATAATTATCGTGTGTATTTTCCAGACAGTTGGATGACTGTGGTGCGATGGGATATAAAAGTCAATGAGGTGAAAGCCATGAAGATGTCGCTTGAGAGGGAGCTACACTTGCATGCAGAGGAGGAAATTCTTGTTCCAAAAGATGAGCCTTCGGATGTGGATCAACCACAAGAGGAGATTCATGGAGTGGAGGAGTCCACTCATGCCGAACCAAACATCAGACAAGGTAGAAAGCGGACCACAAAAGCTGAGAGACTGAAGCTTGATGCGGCACAGAATGTAGGAGTCCCTACATCATAGCGCATACAGAGACAATCACCTGACCAATTTACTGGATACATGTCTCTGATGAGAAAGTGTATTGTGATAGAGCCATCTTATTTTGAAGAAGCAGTGCAGGAGCCCACATGGGTAGATGCCATGGTGGAGGATTATGACCCCATTGTCAGAAACAATGCTTGGGATATTGTTCCAAGGTCGATGGGAAAATCAGTTGTAGGATCAAGATGGATCTACAAGGTAAAGCAAGCTGCTGATCGGAGCGTCGAGAAGTATAAGGCAAGATTTGTTGCCCGGGGCTTCTCACAGATCGAGGGGATTGATTATGAAGAAACCTTTGCACCTGTCGCACGATATTCTTCCATAAGGACCATCCTTGCTCTCTCAGTTCAGATGGGTTGGCACATTCATCAGATGGATGTGAAGACTGCATTCCTTAATGGGATCATTGAGGAAGAGGTGTACATTGAGCAACCTAAAGGATTTGAGATCTCCAGCAGCAAGTCACATGTGTGCAGGCTCAAAAGAGCGTTGTATGGGCTGAAGCAAGCACCACGTGCTTGGTACACACAGATCAAGAGATATTTCATTGGACTTGGCTTCACCAAGAGTGAGGCAGATGCAAACCTATACCAAATAGTGGTGGAGGGTAAGCTTTTAATCATTGTTATTTATGTTGATGATTTAATACTAACAGGTGATGAGTAGTTGATGCACTCATGCAAGGTAGATCTTGCAAAGGAGTTTGAGATGAAGGATTTAGGTCTCCTTCATTATTTCATTGGATTGGAAATATGGCAGCAGGAAGGTGAACTGTTTGTGTCTCAAGGCAAGTATGCTCGGGATATACTTGAGAAGTTTCACATGCAAGGCTGCAAGCCTATCGACACTCCTCTTCCAGGAAATTGGAGGAAAGAGGATGCTACATCGGTTGTGTTGTAGTGGCTGCCACTGCGTTGCGATAGCTGGTGGGTTCGCTCAGATGAAGGACAGGCATCACATATGCTATGTGTGAAATCTAGTTTACAAGCGATGGTTAGCTTCTTACTAAAGCTCTTTTTGAAGGCAGAGTTACTGTCCCGAGATATCTCGTGGCACATTTGGAGTATGGTTTATGGTACGTACAGAATGGATGAGGTGAAGTTGCATGGTTTACCTGATATGATGGCAGTACCTACGATGTGGGGTATACCAATTAAGAGGGATTTTCAAGATCGTAGATTTACTACGCTTCTTGGTACACAGGAAGAAAGCAAGATCCTGTATTGAACAGCTCAAGAGGATATATAAAGCAGTCAAGCCGCATGTGAGGCTATTCGGATGAGGAAGATCCTGGTCAGTTTGTTCGGTTCACATTTAGATCCTACAGTGATACATTGTGATAATCAGAGTTGCATTAAACTCTCGATTAATCTTGTGTTTCATGATAGATCTAAACATATTGATATCTGGTATCATCATATCAAATATTGTGTGTAGTGGAAGATCATGTTGCTTTAGTACATTCCTACGGGAGATCAGGATGCAGATATTCTGACGAAGGCGCTCACCAGGAGCAAATTCGAATACCATAGAGGCAGGATCAGGGTGAAGGATAATCCATATCTTGTTGAGAGGGAGTTTTGAGATTCAACAAGATGATGAGCTTAGTGAAAAGA
This sequence comes from Pinus albicaulis, assembly GCA_034641835.2. NCBI lineage: Eukaryota > Viridiplantae > Streptophyta > Pinopsida > Pinales > Pinaceae > Pinus > Pinus albicaulis. The sequence goes on along the minus strand of CM076569.1, from coordinate 460,355,564 downwards.
GTCGCCTTCACTAAGTGGGCCCGCAAGCTATTTTTGGCGCAAGTCTATTTCTAGACTATGTCTATTTTTAGACATGGTGATCATATTTTAGAAGTTTCAGGATGCTATTTATGGATGGTTGGTCAAGTTGGAAAAATATATGAAATTCTATTTTTAGAATATTGGGCGAAGTCTATTTATAGATCGTCAATCTAAAAATGGAAGTGTCGATTATTATTAGCTCTTAATAATAATCAGACAATAAACACCAACTTATTCTCTTGGAGCACTTAGTTTCAATGCACAGATTTGGAAAATCAGTGGGTTGAAGGAATTACACAATTCCTAGGGTTTACTGGTGGTTCATGCATGGAGGACTCGATTGTTAAGTGGAAAAGTTGTAATGATTGGAAGAGCATTCATGGAATTGTGATGGTTTAACTCAATTAAGCAGAGTTAGACTCAGTTGAGCTAGTTGTATCTAGTCTAACTGAATGATACACTAGTGAGAGTGGAGTGAATTAATTAGTTAATTAATTCAAAAATAATAACTCATTAATCAACTGAATAATACAACAGTTAACTACAGTGCATGGAAGTTCCAGTGGAGACCCAGTGGAGAGATAGGTGAAAGGGAAAGATGGACTATCTGTTGTGACTATAGTGATGCATTGATTGCACCACACACACATTGGAGTTACCAATGAGGATTTCACAGTCAAGGCAAGGGTAATTCGAATTCATTCAGAGCTATTCTTCAGCATGGATTGTGTAGTGGAGGCAGGCTATCAGGAGGGCAGAAATCAGTGCATGGATTTGCAGATTTCTTCTGATTAGTGTGTGACGATTGATTGTACTGAGAGCTTGATGTACTAAGCTTTGTATGAGATTGTTACATGATCTCCATGATACATAATATATGATAGTTGGGGTTTTCAGCTTCAGGCTTTCCCGTTAAACAACTGTGTTATGTGCAATTGTTTTTATTTATGCTTCACATGTGTTTGCAATTAATTTTCCGCAAAAGATTAACAATGGAATGATTATGTATTTTGCAAGAAGTTAAATATTGTGAGATCAAGGGAATCTGGATGTATGCATGCTTAATGTATATAGTTTCTACATGGGGATTTGTGTCCTCTTGACACCCAGATTAGGGAAAAGTTAAAAGTAATATAAATCCCTATGCTTGTAAACATTTAAATATTGACTCAATTAATAATAAAAGGTTATTCTTAAAGTAAAATTTTCATACTTTTATTTTGTTATTAAGTTGTGAATATGCTTTGTTACCAAACCATGGGTCAATAACATGGCCTATCAATACCACACCCCCCAAACCCATAAATTATGTGAGAATCAAAATATTTTATAACAATATGACATGATTCTTAACCATGCATATTCCCCCCTAACATGTAAATAGGTTTTGTTTCAATACCATGGGTCAATACCATGAATTACGAATACCACATGCTGAAAAAACATAACTTATTTCACAATCAAAATAATTTATAAATATTTAATTTAATTTAATTTTAAAACGTTTTTTTAAATAAATCTAAGATATATCTAAACCCTCTATCCTCACTACTACTAAAATGATTTCCATAGAAATTAAATCAAGGTTTCAATAAAATTAAAAATTATAATACTATATATATATATATAACGATGTGAAAATATATATCTTAACCAAGGAAGCAATGAGAGAAAACAAATTGACTAACAATAATAGAGGAAAGATAATGCATGATTGTTTTGAATTGTTCATTATTGTATTTTCTTTGATATGATTGATCCAAAATATAAGTTTAATATTTTACAACCAATTGATTTTTATTTATTTATATGTTTTCTAAAATACAATAACATGGAATCAAATTTAAGAGAGAGGGGGAGGGAGGAGGAGGGAGATAGTGACAAAGCTGGAGGGAGAAGAGAGAGAGAGAGTGAGGGGGGGAGTGAGAGAGGGAGAGAGAGAGGAAGGGAGAGAAAGAGGATGGGAGGGAGAGAAGAAGAGAGGGAGAGAGAGAGGAAGGAAGACAAAGAGGAGGGGAGAGAGAGAAGAAGAGAGGGAGAGGGAGAGAGAGACATTGAGTTGGAGAGGGAGAGGGGGGGGAAAAGAACAAAGACATAGAGAAATAGACGTGTAGAAAGAGAGGGAGTGTCAAGGGAGAGAGCAAGGGAGAGAGAAGGGAAGAGAGAGAAAAGTAGTGAGATAGGGAGAGAGGGGGAAGAGAGAGAGAGGGAGATACAAAGATGGAGGGGAGAGAGAGAAGGAGAGAGGGAGGGTAAAATCATTGTCTATTGTGTTTTGAGGTGCAGTGGTATTGCTTGATTTAGGTTGTGATGGAAGCTTTGTTGAGAAATCTCTAAAAAGATGGTCATACTTATGAAAACAGAAGCATCAGAAGGAAATTTTCTCATAATCAATCGATTGTTCCTAGACAATGTCTTCACAACTAAGATGAATACTAGTGAGCAGGGGGTTAGTGAGATCCAAGTATACACACAGCTAGGCATACAAGTGTAAAAATATTCATTGTAGTTTTGTCATCCAAGTAGCATTTCTTAACCCATATACACTTGTATATCTACTACTTCAAACAAATATAGAATTTTAAAAAGAAAAATAAAGGGCTAAAGCAAGAAAATCTCTTAATGGTCATAGTTGTAGTGTTGGCCATGTCCAAATTGTAACACTTTTCTATTCCTTGAAGATTGTGACTTTTAAGTTTTCTCAAGATGCATTAGATTCCATATTCTTCTTAGTAGCTTACTTTATCTTTCTTTATCAATTCCAACCCAAGCATAACTAGGTCATTATCATTAATTGCTTCTGAAGCAAGGTGAAGTTTTCCATTCTCTTCACATTCTTTATACATATATTGTTGGCTCATATAATACAACTAATTATTATGAGTAGCACTAGATACATGGATTTTGGTAGTCCCATCACTATAAACCATGATGCTAATAAAATCTACAACCTTTCCAAACATACACTTTTCCCATTGAAATTGTGCCTCAATCACAAGTATGCACGACATACCTTCATTATTTGTTGGCCATTTTGTTGGTCCATCACTAGTTGTAACCTTAACCAAACATATCATTTTTTCAATTCCCATTTTCAATGTAGCAAAGTTAAACAATCTAATGGATTTGTGAGTCTACCTTTATTTTTGTCTTGTTCCTACCTTGCTTCCCCAAAGCTAGGGTTCTTATCATCATGTAGATTTACAATGCTTTTTTGTGACAAAATTCCATATGAAAATTGTAAACAAATTGATTGTGTGCATTTTTTGCTAAGACAACAACTTCTTTTGCAAGCTTTCCCTTTTCAAGCTTGATTTTGAAGTAAAATTTCCCAAGTAGATCTGGCCATCCTTTGTACAACATTCAACTTGCTGGTTGATAGCCATTTTAAGCTCTCACATTGTTGTCTAACCAATTGTACCTCCACATTGCTCTCCAAGCATTATTATGACATAAATGCATCTATCCTCAATCATTTTTGCATACTTCAATGTAAACCTTTCTCCTTAGATTTATGACACTTTAAAATTTTTCCACATTGACAATTATCATGTCAAATCAAGCTTGGAAGCTCCATCTTACAAATATTTAAGAGACAGTAAAAGAACAATTCCTAAATAAAATAAATTTTCTATTTTATTATAATTTGAAATAATCTTCAAACATTTATACTTTATCTTAAGAATTTTCTATTTTATTATCTATTCAAATAACTTTCTAACTCTTTATGGGTTTTGAATTTTTAAACTTGAAAATTACAACACTCAAAGATTTGTAACTTACTCATTTTTTAGTTTTTCCATAATGCAAATTAATATTGAAAACTGACTTCAACCATCAATTAAAAAAGTCATAAAACCTTTCTATTAGGCATCAATACTATTATCTTTGTGAACACTCAACCATCTTTGTCTCGACAATCTGATGTTCATATTAACTTCTACATCTTTTGGAAGATGACAACTTGCCCTTTTGGCATATTCTAGTCATTTGTTAACATTCAACTACCTTTATCTTACAATTCGATGCCCATGTTATCTTCAACTTCTTTTTTCGGCAGTACCTTGATCTTGACAATTCGATGTCCATGTTAACTTCAATTTCTTCCAGAAGATGACAACTTGCCTTTTCGGCACTATGTACAAGTTGCCTTCTTGGCACTTTGTTCAACGCCATGAAATTGAAGAAAATCACTCTAGTTCAAACCATGAAGATATCAATCTACCACAGGGTTGTCCAAATCTGAGGAAATGAAATGTCCACTCAAAAAATATCATATTCGATGTTTCAGGTCACTTTCTGGAATATACAGTTTTTATAACTATGTTTCTTAACTGCTCACCACCATAGACCGAGCAAAATTTGCTTGGGATGGATTAGTCTCTCGCCCAAGTCTAGGTTCAATCCTTAGCTGTGCACCCAAAGCCCCTAGATTTACACTAGACCGTAGTCTCCCGATGTGAATGGAGTGCAACCTGTCCATACCGATGGTGATAGTTCTGCCTCAAAGGATTATCACTAAAGACTGCATGCCACTTCCTAGGCAAAGACCATGCAACATCTTAGGTGAGTTAAGACTGAGCGATATGCAGGTGCATTCTGATAAGCTATTTGAGAAAAAACTGTGTAAAGTGCACAATGGATGCAAACCCCCCTCCCCCAAAAAAAATCATCAATTGCAGAATTTGTCGTCACCTCAACCAGAAGAACCCCTTCACCAATACAGTAAATTTCCATACCTCCAGTCGGACTCCTTTTGAATCTCCCTTCCATGGAATAAAAGGGCACCAACATCTTGGTCAGAGATTTCTTGAAAATGTCCACTGGAAAGAAATCGAGGTTGCTTAATGGAGAAACTATTCCAAAATATGCCTATCTTGGTCTCTCCAAATCACTTGGTCTGTTGAGTCCGAGGCAGTCCTTTTCGATTATGGCCACCAGTGCTAATAAACCAGCTAAATGATATCTGTACGTTAACAACCAACGAATCCATAAAAATAGCGATTGTAGCTGCAAAAGAAAGTCGTGCAGTATGGATAATTGCAAACCCTACTCTGCATAAGTTGTTTTTTTAAAAAAACTAGAATCTATGTTGTCTTGCACATAAATTTATGAGGTGTTGGTTTGGGTAAGATTTAGTATCTTTTAGGTTTTTGATTCAAATTTTATTTCACTTATCTCCGAGATAATTCAATTTGACCTATCTCCAGGATAATTCAACTATCCCAAGAGACACACAAACTCAATATTCAACCATCCCAAACACCCAAACTCAGTATTCAACCATCCCAAAATCTCAAATCAACTTGCTCTTTTAACAAGCAAGTTCTTCTATCCAACATTCAGACTAATCCAACTTAAAGGCAGCCAAATTTATAAAAATAAATCAGTAAATGGTTAAAAATAAACAAATTAAGTAAAAACATAATTCAAGAAATAAATGCGTAGGTTTCATCACCATGGTAATGGCCATAATAATAACTGACTCTTTTAATTAATGCATTTAAACAAAAAGAAGCATCATAAATCCGCAAATTATGGATCTATGAATATCAGAGAGTGATCAAAGGGAAAATACTAAATTTGGGGGTAAAAGAGAAAATAGTAAATACGAGTCAGAGTGCACAAGAAAACCAAACATGTATTACTCTAAACCATAATCCCATCCTAATACAAGTTACTGATGGTTGATAACAAGTAGAAATCATGATGCCAAAAGATCTTGACATTCTTTCTCATATTTGAAACCATTATCCTTCGACCAGTCTGCACACCACACAAAGATGCCCTCCAGCTCCCCACTCTGATTCAGCATCCTGCACGCCTCAAAGAAGCCATTGACAGGCAAGAGACCTCCACTGCTGGTAGCTGAACTAAAACTAACTAGTACTTTCCCTCCGCTATACAGAGACGCCTAGGTATTGTAATATTCTTTGAACTGTGAAATCGTGGTGCTGGAATCATAGGCATAGAATTGGAAATTAACATAGTCTATCACATGCCCATATTTTTTCCACAGGGCCAGGTAATGCGACTGAACTTCTTGATTATCGTAGGGGGCGATGGAGGCGAAGGAGATGGTTTTTCTCTTCTTTAACCTCGTTATCAGCTGCCCAATATACTCTGCAAATATATCATTGTTGGCTTGAAAATGCTCGTAGTTGATGTCGATGCCATCAAGATGGTATTCTTCGATTATTTTCGACAATGAGGACACTGCGTTGTCTACCCACAAAGACACCGACGATGGCTTGAACTCCACGGGCTGGCTGTCTACACTATCCCCTCCTAAGCTGAGGGCAACCTTGACATTCGTGTGTTGAGCTTTTATGGCCTCAATTGCTTCGGTGCTCGAGTTGTTGGTGTCCTAGTAGATGTTGAAGTTTCCGTCCGGGTGGATACAGGGGATCCGCAATATGTCCAGGAGCAGCATCGATGTCACCTTGTGGGGCGAACACTGCCACACTGAAGGTTGTAAACTCTTCGAACTTCACATGGCTCATGTAGTTTTCGTACTTGCAATCAGGGGGGAATCGTCGAGTTAAATGGCCAAACTATCGGCACAATCCCTGCCACTTCCCTGCTTATAAATCCAGATATCACTGAAACGTGGCAACTCAAATAATGGTTTGACGAAGAAGGCACAAAATCTTCCTCGCCCTCGCTCAGCCGAAAATACACCGGCACGAGCAAGAGGCCCCTCAATACAAAAACAATTGTCGACATTCTCTCAATGCCGCCCGGTGAAAAAAATCCATGGATTTTAGTGTTTGCTGCTACTACCTCAATTAACATGGATGATTTCTACTTCCTTACATGCCCTCTTACCATTGATGGGATGCAATGCATGAAAAAGGCTTGATGACAAGATGACAACACCCAACGATGTTCAAAATGTGAAGGGTCCTTGATCGAGAGTGACTACCGCTACATCCTCCGGCTTCGGTTGTACGACCACACTGGCCATCTTCAAAACATGGTCGCTTTCGACGAAGCCGCAACTACACTTATGGGAATCTCTGCAAAGGACCTTTGCCTCCTCTCAACCGATCCTAGAGTTGTCATAGATATATAGCAAAATCAAAGGACAACAATTCCTCTTCACACTATCTTTGAAGACAGACACCTTCAAAGGTGTTGAACGGATACACCCAACTCTTATGCATGTAGAAGAACTCCCTTACGCTGATGCGTCGACTGTCCTCCTACAAGTCCTGCGGCCTGCTCCTGCCCCTCGCAACACAGCCTGTCGCTGGCTTTAGCTGTGCATTTCCACCTCTTGCCCGTTTGTCCCCCTCCTCTCATTCCATACATCCTTTCCCCCTAACACCTTTATGTTGAAATGGCCATCCCCCCTCCGCCCCCCACCCCCCCACTCACATCCTCCATTTCTTCCTATCGTTCCCCCTGCACTCTTCTTGAACCTTGCTTGTCATTCATTGTCGATTGTGCATACAAATTTTGTAATCATTAATGATTGATATCTACTGCGGGGGCACAATTCCGATGACGTACCCCGAGGTCCCTCCGCAATGACGTAAGTAAGTCGTCAAGTCAGCTCGGTGAAAACTCATCCGCCGCATCGCAAGCTCAATGCTTTAACGCTTCGCAAGTTAAAGTTTTTAAGTTGCGATGTGATTGTGCCATCGCACATCACAATCCCAAGTTTTTAACTTTTCCCATATTGTGCCCAATTAAAAGTTAAAATCACTGAAATACGATTTGCGATGAGGGTGCAGATGCGATGTGGTTTCATAGCCGAAACCTATAAAATTTCAAGTCTGGATTTTTTTTTGTTATGTACACAGTTTCGTGTAGAAACAAAAGAATAGAGTGGAAGGACGATTTGGTTGTTATACATCCGTTCCTGCATTGAATTGCATTAAATATTCAGGCTCCGCCATTTTGTATTGAAAGTATGTAATTTTATATGTTTATTTGAGATGAAGGAAAAGAAGAATTCAATTCCTCTCCAGTGTTCTTGCTCTCTATCTTTCTGTAATTTTTATTTCCGCAATATTGCATTGTCTGTGTTGTAAGGGGGAAACACATCCCTATGTTGTTTATTTTCATTTTCCAACATCATACACACATTTGCTTTGTTGGAAATAACTCCCAACCACCGCCATGAATTTACTGGCAACAACCTACACTTTGAATTGAATTTTTTGTTGCAGTAAGGATGAGTCCAAGATCCAAATCCAAAGTTTTGTTTTTTTCTTTATGCAATTTCCAGAAATGTTCAGAGCAGAGTACCCGAGCCATTCTCTGCATTAATTTCTTCTCCCACTACATTACTTACCATTTGCTCACAGTCGTAGCCCGCAAGTCTCAACCCTTACCTTTTAACGTATTACGGCAATGTTATTTACCCGCTGATGTGATTTGGTGGGACCCTCAACCCATACCCAAACTCCATACGAACCTTCTATTTCTGCCTTACCTTATGCATTTTTCATTTCACACTTATCGTTGTTTACCGCACCACAACCAGCACATCGCGCATATTAACTATTACTCATTATGCTCCTCGCCGAACCTTACGATGTTACAATGCGATATCGCATCGCACATCACAATCGCAACGTTTTATGGTTTCCAATTAATTGCCCATAGGATATGTTATGTAAGTCGCGATGCGATAGTGCAAGCGCAGATCACAATCACAACACTTAATGTTTTCTGTTAAATTCCCGCAAGTTATGTTATATGCATTGCGATGCGATAATGCATGTACGAGAAACAATACATCTTATTTTTTCAGCTTTAACTTGCTATAAAGTAATGTATATAGAAAAAATTGCCATGCTTCCATGCATAATCATACTACTATGTTGTTACTTGTTCCTTCGCTTCTTTCCAAATGCATTTTCTATTATATTTAACAATATCTTTTTTCATGCTTCCTAATGTAAACAAAAATAAATAAAATTATACAGTACAAGTCCTTCTTCATACCCCTCCTCCTTGTTGCTTTTCCAAATGTCTTTTCACTCTTTAATCTTTTCTTGAAATGTGTTCGTTGCAAACAATAATATGAATCTATGTTGCATTCAAACATGTCACAGTTACATGCTATTCTGTTATGAATATTTTCTCGAGGCCCATACCATTTTGTTGCATTTGTTCCACAATCTGTAAATGAAAACACACTATATTTCATTTCCACTAGATTTATTGTGCTCTTCTATAGGTTTCATTATTTTTTAAATGCAACAAAGTTCCAACAAATTGTAATAGAACAACCATGTGACATGAAGACATTTTCAGTTTTATGCTTTTTCTAACAAGTTCTGAACGTTATATAACATATCTTTACATATCTACCTCAACTTCAACTCATCCACGTGGCAGACAGACTCACCACAAGGGCTGCTTATTCATCTCACAGTGATTAAGATTTTTGTATTCGATTAAGTGGACTTATGTAAGGGAATATGTTTATTAAATATTCAGATTGAATTCAATGAAACATAAGCTAGAAAACCTTTAAAAAAAGTCTAAAAGTCCAACAAAATACATTTAACATTATCAAGATGCTGACAATTTATAAATGAGAGGGCCTTACATCAACAAATTGTTAAGTAAATTATTCTTCATTTTGATAATAAATTCAGTAGGAATTATAAGATTACTCAAACAAAGTTAATCTTACCTAAATATCTTGATAACAATTAAACATATGAAGTGAGAAAATGGATGAAAACTGGAAAAATTCATAGAGAACACAGAGCTGTATGAAATAAGTTCAGAATCCTTCTTGTATTATTGATGATCAAAAGACTTGTAAAATTTCTGTTTACAAAAATTGGTTCATCCAAGGATGCAACCCTTAATAACTGAACTGAGAGTTATTTATACTAATTAATACATTTTACAAATATCTTAACTGATTTACAATAATAGGATAAGAAGAATAAAAGAAGGAGACAAATAGATGGAGTGTCTCTGTTTTTCTGGAGATTGTTGATGATTCGACCCCTTTTCGTGAAAACTGTTGTTGACTGGACCCCTTTTGATAGTAGGTGTTGCTAACTGGATCCTCAAAATTCTAATGTGTTGGCAAGCTGCAAAATTAATCTTTTACTCAATGGTTTCATAGAATTTATCCCATTGATCTTCACTTGGGATTTCTACATTCATCATTTTCCTGAAGATTTCATTTGCTTCAATATATCTGTCAAACATTGGTCCTTGAATGAATAAATGTTTGATTTGATGTTAAATGATCAAATCAAACTGCAGCGCTTCAAGAAAAGCTTCCCCTGTAATCTGACCTTTGATATCTGCAAACTTTGACTTGTCTATTGCAATGGTGTATAACTTTCTACAGTAATATTCTAACTTCACCAACTTATTATCTATTCTGACTAGATTTGGCAGTCCTTTATGATTTAAAGAATTAAATTTAGTATGAAACCTTTTAACAATAACATTTAAAGCTTCACACTTGGTCTGCAACTAGTTGATCAAGTTTCCTTTCTACAAAACCTTCTTTATCTCCAAAATGGTTGCAGTCCTGTGTAAGATATTGATTTCTTCCAACTCCTCGTTCTTTGAATTAAGAACCTTGATCATGTCAGAAGCTTCAGTTGGCTTGTCTTTAAGTTGATCCTTTTTCTCTTGAATTTCTGTTCTAAATTTGTTGATGAGTTCTTGCTGCTCGAAGATTATCTCTATAGATGGCCATATTTCAGAAATGGACTTGCTGATGTCTTCCCAGATGCTCTATTTGGCTTCTCCAAGAGTTGTTGCCATAAAAGATTCACTTCCCAGTTCTTTGATTTTAAGTCCTAGCTGATTAGTCTTTTGCATCTCTTCTACATATAATGTATCATTTTTCATCTTGTGAGACTCAAGGACTTGAAATATCTGTTGTAATTTCTCATGTGCTTGCTTCTGAATGACCAACTCTTGTGCCAATTTTGTTGCATCATTTGTAGAAAAAGTTGCTGAAAGTTATGTACCTGCAGAAGAAGTTTGAATTGCTAAAGTAGGATTAGTATTCACTTGGACTGTTGCTTTCTCTTTCAGAAATTCTTCAATTTTTTCTACCATCTTTATAATCTGCAGATTTTGATCAATGATCAACTTAAGCATTTCCTCTTTGTCACATTTATTCTCTGCCATCTCTTTAGTTTGCGGGTCTTCCGTTGAGGGTAGCTTGAGTTGTTTTCATAGAGCAGCAATTTCTACATTTTTCTTATTTATAATTTCCTCAGCTGCCTTGCAGTCTTTAGGATCATATCCCACTTTCACTACAAGTTCTTCCAATTTCTTCATCCTGTTTTCTTTAGCTAATGAAGACAATTTCTAAAGCTGCAACTGGGATTCCATATTTGACAGTGATACTTTGAATTTCAAAAGAGACATAGATATTGTGGTCATTGTTGAAAATAACATTTCTCTCGAGTGTCTGTGCATGTCCATCTGGTCAATTGGATGTATCTTTTTTGTAGCAAATGAGAAGATAGTCTTCTTATACTCAACATGTGTCTTTGGAAATGGCACTGTTGCTTGCAGAAAGGCCACCTGCATCCTTCCTTTCTCATTGTGAAAGGCAAAGAGAAGTTTGTGTTGTGATGTAGATGTCTGTTTCCAGAATTGGTTGTAAACATCTGCTTTCAGTGCTTCATTCTTCTGCTTGATGTCTAGAAATTTAGAAAATATATTTTCTCTTCAGAAGACCTGGCATTTGAATGCTGGATGATTTCTAGTGCCTCTCTTGCAGGTGATGTTGATGGAGGAGTCTGAGGAACATTGGTGGATGTGGACACTTCAGTATCTCCCAAATCTATGATCTTTGGTATTTTTTCCTCTGAAAAGAAGGTGGAAGTGAGCTTTGCCTTCTTGTGTTGTAAGATGAATCCTTTCATGATTTCCTTGGAATGTGGTGTCTCTTCTCTGCTCCTCTTTTGCTGCTTACTGTCAGGCACTGGTGTTTCTACATTTGAAGTGGAAATGACTTTCTCATCTGCTTCAGGTAGAGTACTTTCTACCTATTCATCCTGGTTCTTGTATTTCTCTATTTATTCTCTGTAAATATGTGTGTAAGGAGTTGTCTTGAGTTCAACCCTCAGAGCATAAATAATGCCATGGGGGTCATATGACCAGGTAAAAATTGATTGAAAACACATCTTCTCTAATACTGCATCTACATCAGCAATAGCTACTCTGGTATTGCAGATAAATGATCCAACATTGTCCTTGATTTTAAATTGGGCTTTCCTCTTTCCTGAAACAAAATGTAGTTCATCCATATTCAACATTTTTCTTATGTACTCTAAGGAGAAAACTCTCATAGGCACAAACCTTGGAAGTTTGTATGGTGGCAGTTCACAACCATACACCCTGATTTTAGTGTAATTCTTATACAGATACCAATCACCTGTCTTTTCTTGTTCACTGAGGTGCATAATTATTTTAATGTCTTCTCCAATTCTGGGCTCTGATTGACTGGTAAGGAGCTGCCTTACTGGATGAATGAATGAATCTATGAATTGTGAGAAGGAAGTGGTTGTTGATGAAGCTCTAACCAATCTTGTCCAGTGAATCACTGATTGATTCACTCCCTGTGAATCTTGTTTGTTCAAGTGAATAGGCAACATTTTTTCCTGCTAAAACAAAATCATATGAAAAATCACAGAAGAGTAATTAAATGCTCCTTGTGTGGTGAATTTCATGAATTTTTCATGTATAATATCAACCAAGAAATGGTCATAATTGTACATAAACAGTGGTGAATTTTCAAGACTGAAGATAGATAAGAAATCTAGAATGGGTTCATCAATGGTTTCATCGTTTGGATATTCTAACAAATAAGAAATAAGGGAGATGCAGTGTTTGGAAGCTATAGGAAAAATGGAAGATGCATATGGTGGATTTCTCTTTGGTGATTCTACATCTTCAGGTAAGAAAATATCAAATATCTCAGCTCTCTGAGGGAAAGATAATTTATGATAAAGGTCCATGAGGGCAGTAGGAGAGAAATAGGATAAGGCATCAGAAGGAGGGATGAGAAGCATCTGGTTAATAGTTTCAGGGGATATGGTGATCAGATTGTTTCCATTCTCAGCCACCACTGACTTGTTTATAGGGTCATACTGCTTCTGACACCAGGCAATTAGATCCGGAAATGGGTGAGCTTGAGGAAATGCAAACAGAGGCAACATATATTTCTAAAACCTGATAGGGTCTTCGTTATCCATGTTCTTCTGTTTTAGTGACACATGAAGTTCATAGAAATCAAATTTACAGTGGCAGTCTATGATTTTGAAATAAGCGTCAGCTAAGGGTATAAGGTCGAGATTGATTACTGGAGTTGCAGGAATGTCTTATGCAATGGATTTTGCAGCTTCAGGAATGACCTCAACAGCTGAATGAGCAACCTCGGAGACGACCTCTACAACACTGTCGACATTCGATATTTCTTCTGTCACTCTTTTCTTGCCTTTACCTTTAGGAATTGGTTGTTTTTTCATTTTGGACTTAGGCGCCATGCTTGACTAATATGGACTAGTATCGGACTTTGAAGCTCGGTTTAAAGAAACGATGACAGGGTTTCGAGAATATGAAGGGTGTTTGCAGAAATGGCAGTTCGTTGTGAAATGAAATGAAGGATGAAAGGAATTTGATCGACAATGTAAAGTAAAGAACGAGAGGCTGTTGGTAATTTTATAGACTTCACTTTGGCTTTAACGGTCATGGCTAACAGTCTAATGAAGTTTAATTGCATAACGGTCCAATTAATGGTCTAGGAGCAGATTTATTTCCCAACGGGAGGATTAATGGTATAATGGATCATTGGGGACTGACAGACAAGTGAAGTGGAGGGAGAGTATTGATTGGTCGACAACGGATATGGCACGGGAAAAAACAGTTGTCAGCGGATGAAAACTGGAGGTGGATTTTGGGGGGGTACCTCCCAATTTCTGGTTTAAGGCAGAGGGGGTGCGAAGTGATATTGTGCTACCATGTAGCGGAAGAGGGTGACCATTAATACCGGAGTTCGGACCCCCCCCCCCCCTCCCATTAACAAGAAAATGTCAGGGGGGGTTGCAAATTTGATCTCTACCATGGATCTCAGGAGAGCTCGAGATATGCCATCAAAACATACCAACGCTTTATCTCCGGTGATTTAATTGCTTTGTCCTTTAGCGAAATTATAATAAAATCACACACACACACACACACACACACACATATATATATCAATTTAATAAATGAACATCAAACCCTTTTTCAAAGGTTTTAACGTACATAAAATAAAACTTTACATTTTAAAAATTTGGTGCATTTAAACAGGTGGCCATTTTTCATTTTAAACACTAAAGCATTAGTATTTTTTTTTATTTCATGATTCCCTAACATTTTTTCTTTTGCCTCCTTTATTTACAACAAACTACTCTATCATTTTTTCTCACATGGATGTAATAAATATATTTTTCCTAACATTTTTTAAATTTTTTCTTTTTCATCAACGTTCTAACTTACGATTTAATTTTTTATTTTTTAAACTACCATGCGAACTTATCAAAATCAAATAATGTTACAACAGGAGGCAATTGGACGGCAAGGATCAAATCGCATAATTAAAGTTTTTATATTAAACGACAGAGATCACATCGCAAGGTAAATCATTTAACTTGTGATGCAATGGAGGGAGAGCAGTGTTGACCATTATATCTGGCCACAAATCAATGGTGGACGACAAATCGCAAGTTCGCAAATCGCAGATTTCACCGGATAGTGCTAAGACTTGGCTGCGTAAGTTATATTTCTTGCAATGTGATGAGGATAAGGGACACGTGTCGACATACCGCATTAGCGCTTATCGCACATCGCATGATTCATGGTTTAACCATTATCAGTATAAGAGTTAAACTTGCGGGCAAATGAAATGTGAAAAGTTATAAAAGTTCCTATGTTGTGATGCGACATCGTCATCGTAACTTCACATCGGTGGGATTATATGTTTGTTGTAACGTTATTTGCTAAGTTTGCCAATATGTGATGCGCTGTGATTGGTCACCGTATTGTGGGACTGTAGAACCATAGTTCCGCCTGTAGGCATGTTGTTTGGGAGTATTTGTGCTTTGTTTAAAGTCCCCATAAAGTGATCGATGTTGATTTCACGCGTATGTATGTCTAATAAAACTCCAAAAAATTAATACGCTGCGAGTAAAGTGAGTTTATGTGGCCCTTACATGTACCGTAATGAGATTCACCGCTCCTCCTTTTGGCGTTCCCTTGCACCTCCCGGTGCAATTGCTAGTTTATTCTCTGTGTTATTTAAGGTTGAGTTATTATGTAGTTGTTATTTTATATTTTTAATCTCGATTTTCAAGGTGTCATTTTCTTTAACCATTTCTTATTTACTATGTTTTATTCATCGAATTCTAACTTTCATTCCTTGGAGCTCGGTCTCGAGTGTGATTATTTTATTTTCTAACGATTTGTGGTTGTTATCAAGCATTGTAGTTAATTATAGTTTAAAATTATTTTCTCTTTCTTCTCTTCGTCTCTCTAAATATTCGATGTACTCATAAATACTCTCTAGGGTAATTTTACTTGGTCTCCCTTTGCTAGAGGGGGGCTTAGAAATATGAGGGAAAGTACTCATAGTGTTAATAAGAAAAACTTAACAAGATGAAGGTAAGTGGGTATGTATGCACCTACCAGAGTTGTATTGTGTGTCACATAACCAATGCAAGGCTGCACTGTAGGGGTCAAAATCCAAGATAAGCATCTTGTCGCCCTTTTGAGAGTACTTCCGAAAATCCGCTGCTCCCTCTGATGCCATTCCCATGCCAAAAACCCTTCACATTGTAGAGATGAATCAATGTGTTCGCATCAGAGAGATGAATCAATAATAATCAATATATGTACACTTTGTAGAGGTATTGTATCCACAACATATATATGATTTTTGAGGTAGCATCGTAGAGTTATATTGCGTGTGCAAAGATTAATTAGATCACCACAGAGAAATATTATGGAACTCCAACCACCACAATGCAAAGATGAAATATGTGAACCATCGCACCACCGAGACGAATCAAATCACCACAGACGAATATATAATGTGGAGTATTTCCACCCCTCACAAAATTGACACGACTTTCATACTCGTAACAGTGATTAATATTTTTGTTTCAGATATTCTTCGGGATCCAAGAACCACAAATTTAAATTTCCAGAAGAAATGCGCAATGCACAGTCGTTTTGATATAATGGTAAGTATTTCCTTCCCACACGGGTGAGCTGGGTTAGATCCTCAGAGATGAATCACAAACCCTTTGCACTGTAGAGATGAATCAATGTGTTCGCATCAGAGAGACGAATCAATGTGTTCACACCTGAGAGACAAATCAGAAACCCTTCGCACCGCAGAGATGAATCAATGTGTTCGCATGAGAGAGACGAATCAATGTGTTCGCACTCGAGAGGTATATTTTGATGAGGTATAGTTATAGTAAAAATTTTATTTTATATATATATATATATATATATATATATATATATATAATTTAAATTTATAATAAATATTTTTATTATGAAATAAATTTTGTTTTTTTTTAATATATGATATTGATAAATGTAATATTAATCAATATTATTATAAAAAATTTTATTGGGCAACCCAATATGGGGTAGATGTCGAGCTTAAATGTTCAACATGTAAATGTTTAACATTTACATGAGAGCTAAAAAAAATAACATTAAAAGTAAAAAAAGAAGAAGTTAAAAGTAATAAATAAAAAAGTTAAAAGTAGTATTTTTTTTTGTAAGCTAAGTAGTACCTGTCTTTTTCATTCATTTTCAAAAAGGGCGGATTACATGATATAATCTCTTCTAAGGCCTCAATTTTCCCTATCGGGAAACCAATTATATTGGACATCGGAAGGCATTGTAAGCCATCCAAAACCGGAATACCTTCAATCTATAATACTCAGCTTTTAATGCCAAAATGTCTATAGCTTTGACATAGTTCAACAAACTCGACATAAACATACTAATTTCTACATATTTCGACAACCTGGACATAAACATAAATAAACAAAGACATATTAAAAACTAGCAAGACTATGAATATCTCAACCCTCATAGGACTCAACAGCTGCTGGATCTTTAGCGTTGGATCCATGCATTTATGTTTGCTGCGGAAGCTTCAGGAGCTTCTCAATTCTGCCCAAATGGGCATTCTGTTGCTTGACTTGGAGTTGCAGTAGCTGGAAATATTTCTGAATTTCATGCATTGTTGGATCCACTTGCATAAAATCTGTGGCATGCATGATTTTTTTTGCCACCAAATGCTTCATCCTCTACTACAACTGTAGAGTTTGCTAATATTGGGATACCCTTCCTCCAGTGTTGCATAAATCGGGAACAATCCTTTCACCTTACAGAATTACGTCTTCCTCCTCAGCTTGGCATGTGAGGGATTCTTCGCATTTTGCAATGACCTTCCTTCCCTGGATCAAAATTTCCTGAATATAAGTATGAGCTGCATCTGTTATATGATCAAACTGCAGCTTCCAACCAGACCTTCTTGGAGCATGAGCAAAAGTTTCCCCTCTTTCCCTCTGCACCCCACGTTTCCAAGTTTGTCTTATGTTCCATGCCCCAGCTTCTTCCTTTACTGCTCTTGCTCGAGCCATTGGATGCTTCTCTGCAAGGATAGGGGGCACAACTGCTGTGAGAACCTGAACACTTCCCAAAGAAATCGATCTAAAAATAGAAGCGTCGATTATTATTAGCTCTTAATAATAATCCAACAATAAACAAAAACTTATTCTCTTGGAGCACTTTTTTTCAGTGCACAGATTTGGTAAATCAGTGAGCTGAGGGAATTACACAATTCCCAAGGGCAACTGGTGGTTCATGCATGGAGGACTCAATTAGAATTGAAGTGGCAAAGTTATGATAGAGTTGGAAGAGTAGTTCATGGAGTTGTATTCAATTTAACTCAATTAGACTCAGTTGAGCTAGTTGTATCTAGTCTAACTGAATGATACACTAGTGTGAGTGGAGTGAATTAAGTAGTTAATTAATTCAAAAATAATAACTCATTAATCAACTGAACAATACAACAGTTAACTATAGTGCATGTCATTTTCAGTGGAGACCCGGTGGAGAGATAGGTGAAAGGGAAAGATGGACTATCTGTTGTGACTATAGTGATGCATTGATTGCACCACACACATTGGAGTTGCCAATGAGGATTGCACGATCAAGGAAAGGGTAATTCGAATTCATTGGAAGCCATTCTTCGGCGAAGTTGTACGTGGAGCGGAGGCTTCAGGAGGCGAGAAATCAATGCATCGTTTACCCAGTTTTCTTCGATTAGTGTGTGACGATTGATTGTGCGAGAGCTTGATGTCTTAAGATTTGTATGAGATTGTTACATGATCTCCATGATACATAATATATGATATTTGGGGTTTTCATCTTCAGGATTTCTCGTTAAACAAATGTGTTATGTGCGATTGTTTTTATTTATGCTTCACATGTGTTTGCAATTAATTTTCCACAAAAGATTAACAGTGGAATGATTCTGTATTTTGCAAGAAGTTAAATATTTCGAGATCAGGGGAATCTGGATGTATGCATGCTTAATGTATATAATTTATACATGGTATCGGAGTAGTGTTAATTCTTGAAGATTGCAATTATGAAGAATTGTTGAGTTTGTGCTGGTGGACAATTCGAATTTGCTGCAGAAAATTCTTAGTGCGACAATTGAGTATACATTGAAATTTCTTTCAATGGGTTGCGATTGGAGTATGCCCTTGATGGGAGCTCTAATTACATAGCCTGGAAGGATAGGATGGAGGCAGTTCTAGAGGATAATGGATTGAAGGAGTTCATCGATAGCGATGTTCCTAAGCCGGGATCTAGCGATGCTGCATTACTTGACGCATGGCAAAAGAAGATAGCAAAGACAAGAAGAATTATGTTGGAAGGTGTGAAGGACCATATTGTGTCCAGCCTTCACGGGAAATCCATTCCATTCTTAATGTGAAATTCTTTGACATATTTGTTCCAAAGCAGCAGCGACCAGAGGAAGTTGGCGCTGAAAGACAAGCTCAGAAAAATAAAAATGGAGAATGGTGACAATATTCCAAAATATCTCATGAAGTTTGTCCATTGTAGGGATGAACTGGGAAGTGTGGGGATTACTGTTGATGATGAAGACTTGGTGAGCTTGGCTCTCCTTGGACTTCCAAAGAGTTGGCATAACTATGAAGACTTTGTCAATGGACGGGAGAAACTGCTAGGATGGGAGCGACTTTGGTCAAATCTTTTGCAGGAGGAGATAAGGCGAGGTACCAGGGATGGCTCTTCATCGAAGAATGAATATGAAGAGAATTGCGCTTTGGCTTCCAACTCAAGGAAATGGAAGGGGAAGAAATTTCCCTCAAAATCCAAAGCTAAAGGCAAGAAGCAGGATTTGTCCAAGGTGAAGTGTTTTCACTGTCACGAACATGGGCATTTTTCCACTAATTGCCCACAGAAGAAGAAGAACAAGAAGGTTGTTGGAGCTGCAGCTGGAGAGGCCTTAGCCTCACAATTTGAACTTGATTTCTCTTTTATCGCATGCTTGGCTTCAAGCTATATGGGATCGGTGTGGTATCTTGATATTGGTGTGTCTTTCCATATGATGGGAGACAAGGAGTTGTTTAGTGACTTGGAGGAGAAGGACCTCCAGATGCATATAGAGATGGGCGACGATGGTCGATACAGTGCGATCGACATTGGGACCATTACCTTTGACAGGGAGTCCGATAATCCATTCTTGTTGAAGGATGTTATGCATGTTCCAGGTCTGAAGAAGAACTTGGTCTCGGTCGCAATATTGGAAGAAAAAGGTTATGATGTTGTTTTCAGTGAGGGAAAAGCCTTCCTTCGACATAAAACAATGGGTCAAACCAAGAAGATAGGGATTCAAGTTAAGAATCTCTACAAGCTAGAGCTAGATGGCTGTGTTGCAATGGTGGGCAAAGCAGAAGAAGTGGTGAGCTGGGATGAGGGCGAATTATGGCACAGGAGATTGGGCCATCTTCACCACGGCACCTTGAAGATTTTGCAGCAGATTTCTACTGGATTTCCCAAGGGTACTCTTGTGCATTCAGATCAGTGCAAGGGATGTACTATGGGTAAGTTTGTGAATACTACCTTTCATGAGAAGGAGAACCGTGCTTTGGTGATCCTGGAGAGAATTCACAAAGACGTGTGTGGACCTTTCTCGGTTGCTTCAACAACAAAACACAGGTATTATGTTATATTTGTTGATGACTATTCTCGTAGATGCTGAATCTTCTTCACGCAGAAGAAGAGCGAAACATTCTCAAATTTCTGTGAGTTTAAAGAATTGGTGGAGAAGGAGTCGGGGAAGTAAGTGAAAGCTCTATGGAGCGATAATGGTGGTGAATACATCTCAGGCGAATTCAAAGAGTTCTGTAGAAAAGAAGGAATTTAAAGAGAACCCATAACGCCTCATAACCCATAGAAGAATGGGGTCGCAGAGAGGAAGAATAGAATGATCATGGGTGTTGCACGAGCGATGTTGCATGACCAGGGCCTATCGATGCACTTGTGGGTGGAACCATGTAACACTGCGGTTTATGTGCAAAACCGTTGTCCTCATAGAGTACTTGGCATGAGGTCACTTGAAGAAGCTTTTACTGGTAAGAAGCCTGATATTTCTCATTTGAAGGTATTTGGCTCATCTGTTTACATTCATGTGACAAAGGATGCCAGGAAGAAGTTGGAGCCGACTGCAAAAGTTGGGATATTTGTGGGGTACATAGAAACACCCCATAATTATCGTGTGCATTTTCCAGACAGTCAGATGATTGTGGTGTGACAGGATATAAAAATCAATGAGGTGAAAGCCATGAAGATGTCGCTTGAGAGGGAGCTACACTTGCATGCAGAGGAGGAACTTCTTGTTCTGAAAGATGAGCCTCCAGATGTGGATCAGCCATAAGAGGAGATTCATGGAGTGGAGGAGTCCACTCATGCAGAACCAAACAACAGACAAGGCAGAAAGCGGACCACAGAAGCTGAGAGATTGAAGCTTGATGCGACACAGAATGTAGGAGTCCCTACATCATAGGGCAGATAGAGACAGTCACCTGACCGATTTACTGGATACATGTCTCTGATGAGCAAATGTATCGTGACAGAGCCATCTTCTTTTGAAGAACCAGTGCAGGAGCCCACATGGGTAGATGCCATGGTGGAGGAGTATGAATCCATTGTCAGAAACATTGCTTGGGAGATCGTTCCAAGGCTGATGGGAAAATCAGTTGTAGGATTAAGATGGATCTACAAGGTAAAGCAAGCTGCTGATGGGAGTGTCGAGAAGTATAAGGCAAGATTTGTTGCCCAGGGCTTCTCACAGATTGAGGGGATTGATTATGAAGAAACCTTTGCACCTGTCGCACGGTATTCTTCCAGAAGGACCATCCTTGCTCTCTCAGTTCAGATGGGTTGGCACATTCATCAGATGGATGTGAAGACTGCATTCCTTAATGGGATCATTGAGGAAGAGGTGTACATTGAGCAACCTGGAGGATTTGAAATCTTCAGCAGCGAGTCGCATGTGTGCAGGCTCAAAAGAGCACTGTTTAGGCTAAATCAAGCACCAAGTGCTTGGTACACACAGTTTGACAGCTATTTCACTGGACTTGGCTTCACCAAGAGTGAGGCGGATGCAAACCTCTACCAAATTGTGGTGGAGGGTAAGCTTTTAATCATTGTTCTTTATGTTGATGATTTAATACTAACAGGTGATGAGCAGTTGATGCACTCATGCAAGGCAGATCTTGCAAAGGAGTTTGAGATGAACGATTTGGGCCTCCTTCATTATTTCCTTGGATTGTAAATATGGCAGTGGGAAGGTGAACTGTTTGTGTCTCAAGGCAAGTATGCTCGGGAGATACTTGAGAAGTTTCACAAGCAAGGCTGCAAGCCTATCGACACTCCTCTTCTAGGAAATTAGAGGAAAGAGGATGCTACATCGACAGAGGTAGTGGATGCCACTGTTTATCAACAGTTGGTGGGTTCGCTCATGTATTTAGTTAATACAAGACCAGACATATGCTATGTAGTGAACCATCTTTCACAAGCGACAGTTAAGCCTACCAAGCTCTTTTGGAAGGCAGGAAAGCATGTCCTGAGGTATCTCAGGGGAACATATGAGTATGGTTTATGGTATAGACAGATGGATGAGGTGAAGTTGCATGGCTTCACGGATGCAAATTGGGCGAGCGACCCAAAGGGCAGAAGAGGCATCATGAAAGATTTTCGGTACCGGATCTACAACGAGTTTCTTGGTACAACGAAACAAGATCCGTGGCACTCAGTTCAGCGGAAGCAGAATACATGGTAGCAAGTTTAGCTGCATGTGAGGCTATCTGGATGAGGAAGATTCTGGTTGGTTTGTTCGGTTCACATTTAGATCCCACGGTGATTCATTGTGATAATCAGAGTTGCATTAAACTCTCGGTTAATCCTGTGTTTCATGATAGATCTAAACATATTGATATCTAGTATCATCATATCAGAGATTGTGTGCAGCGGAAGATCATGTTGCTTCAGTACATTCCTACGGAGGATCAGGATGCAGATATTCTGATGAAGGCGCTCACCAGGAGCAGATTTGAATACCATAGAGGCAGGATCGGGGTGAAGGATAATCCCTATCTTGTTGAGAGGGAGTGTTGAGATTCAACAAGATGATGAGCTTAGTGAAAAGAGTCGCCTTCACTAAGTGGGCCCGTAGGCTATTTTTGGCACAAGTCTATTTTTAGACTATGTCTATTTTTAGACATGATGATCATATTTCAGAAGTTGCAGGATGCTATTTGTGGATGGTTGGTCAAGTTGGAAAAATAGATGAAATTATATTTTTAGAATATTGGGCGAAGTCTATTTATAGATCGTCGATCTAAAAATAGAAGTGTTGATTATTATTAGCTCTTAATAATAATCCGACAATAAACAACAACTTATTCTCTTGGAGCACTTAGTTTCAGTGCACAGATTTGGAAAATCAGTGGGCTGAAGGAATTACACAATTCCTAGGGTTTATTGGTGGTTCATGCATGGAGGACTCAGTTAGAACTGAAGTGGAAAAGTTATGACAGAGTTGGAAGAGTAGTTCATGGAGTTGTTATTCAGTTTAACTCAGTTATTGGAGTTAAACTCAGTTGAGCTAGTTGTATCTAGCCTAACTGAATGATACACTAGTGAGACTTGAGTGAATTAATTAGTCAATTAATTCACAAATAATAACTCACTAATCAACTGAACAAATACAATAGTTAACTACAGTGCATGTCAGTTCCAGTGGAGACCTAGTGGAGAGGTAGGTGAAAGGGTGAGATGGACTATCCATTGTGACTATAGTGATGCATTGATTGCACCACACACACATTGGACTTGCCAATGAGATTGTTGATCAAGGCGAGGGTAATTCGAATTTCATTCAAAGCTATTCTTGACGGGGATTGTGCGGTGGAGGGCGGAGCTATCGGGATGGCGGCGGTGCATGGTTGCGATTTCTTCTAATTAGTGTGTGATTGATTGTCTTGAGAGCTTGATGTACTGACTTTGTATGAGATTGTTACATGATCTCCATGATACATAATATATGATAGTTGGGGTTTGAACGGTCTTTCTCGTTAAACAAGTTTGTGTTATGTGCGATTGTTTTTATTTATGCTTCATGTGTTTGCAATTAATTTTCCGCAAAATATTAATAGTGGAGTGATTACGTATTTTGCAAGAAGTTAAATATTGTGAGATCAGGGGAATCTGGATGTATGCATGCTTAATGTATATAATTTCTACATGGGGATTTGTGTCCTCTTGAAACCCAGATCAGGGAAAAGTTAAAAGTAATATAAATCCCTATGCTTGTAAACATTTAAATATTGACTTAATTAATAATAAAAAGTTAATGTTAAAGTAAAATTTTCATACTTTGATTTTGTTATTAAGTTGTGAATAGGCTTTGTTACCAAACCATGGGTCAATAACATGGCTTATCAATACCACATGCCCCAAACCCATAACTTATGTGAGAATCAAAATATTTTATAACAATATGACATGATTCTTAACCATGGATATTCCCCCCTAACATGTAAATAGGTTTTGTTTCAATACCATGGGTCAATACCATGACTTACGAATACCACATGCTAAAGAAACATAACTTATTTCACAATCAAAATAATTTATAAATATTTATTTTAATTTAATTTTAAAACTTTTTTTTAAATAAATCTGAGATATATCTAAACCCTCTATCCTCACTACTACTAAAATGATTTCCATAGAAATTAAATCAAGGTTTCAATAAAAGTAAAAATGAGAATACTATATATATATAACAATGTGAAAATATATATCTTAACCAAGGAAGCGATGCGGGAAAAAAAATTGACTAACAATAATTGAGGAAAGATAATGCATGATTGTTTTGAATTGTTCATTATTGTATTTTCTTTGATATGATTGATCCAAAATATAAGTTTAATATTTTACAACCAATTGATTTTTATTTATTTATATGTTTTCTTAAATAAAATAACATGGAATCAAATTTAAGAGAGAGGGGGAGGGAGGAGGGGGGAGATAGTGACAAAGCTAGAGGGAGAAGAGAGAAAGAGAGTGAGAGGGGGAGTGAGAGAGGGAGAGAGAGAGGAAGGAAGAGAAAGACGAGGGGAGGGAGAGAAGAAGAGAGGGAGAGAGAGGGGAAGGAAGACAAAGAGGAGGGGAGAGAGAGAAGAAGAGAGAGAGAGAAGGGGGGGGGGAGAACAAAGACATAGAGAAATAGAGGCGTAGAAAGAGAGGGAGTGTCAAGGTAGAGAGAAAGGGAGAGAGAAGGGAAGAGAGAGAGAGAGCAAATTAGTGAGATAGGGAGAGAAGGGGAAGAGAGAGAGAGGGAGATACAGAGATGGAGGGGATAGAGAGAAGGAGAGAAGGAGGGTAAAATCATTGTCTATTGTGTTTTGAGGTGCAGTGGTATTGCTTGATTTAGGTTGTGATGGAAGCTTTGTCGGGCAATCTCTGAAAAGATGGCCATACTTATGAAAACAAAAGCTTCAGAAGGGAATTTTCTCATAATCAATCGATTGTTCCCAGACAATGTCTTCACAACTAAGATGAATACTAGCGAGCAGGGGGTTAGTGAGATCCAAGTATACACACAACTAGGCATACAAGGTAAAAATATTCATCGTAGTTTTGTCATCGAAGTAGAATTTCTTAACCCATATACACTTGTATATCTACTACTTCAAACAAATATAGAATTTTAAAAAGAAAAATAAAAGGCTAAAGCAAGAAAATCTCTTAATGGTCATAGTTGTAGTGTTGGCCATGTCCAACTTGTAACACTTTTCTATTCCTTGAAGCTTATGACTTTTTAGTTTTCTCAAGATGCATTAGATTCCATATTCTTCTTAGCAACTTACTTTATCTTTTTTTATCAATTCCAACCCAAGCATAAGTAGGTCATTATCATTAATTGCTTCTGAAGAAAGGTGAAGTTTTCCATTCACTTCACATTCTTTATACATATATTGTTGGCTCATATAATACAACTAATTATTATGAGTAGCACTAGATACATGGATTTTGGTAGTCCCATCACTATAAACCATGATGCTAATAAAATCTACAACCTTTCCAAACATACACTTTTCCCATTGAAATTGTGCCTCAATCACAAGTATGCATGACATACCTTCATTATTTGTTGGCCATTTTGTTGGTCCATCACTAGTTGTAACCTTAACCAAACATATCATTTTTTCAATTCCCATTTTCAATGTAGCAAAGTTAAACAATCTAATGGATTTGTGAGTCTACCTTTATTTTTGTCTTGTTCCTACCATGCTTCCCCAAAGCTAGGGTTCTTATCATCATGTAGATTTACAATGCGTTTTTGTGAAAAAATTCCATATGAAAATTGTAAACAAATTGATTGTGTGCATTTTTTGCCAAGACAACAACTTCTTTTGCAAGCTTTCCCTTGTCAAGCTTGATTTTGAAGTAAAATTTCCCAAGTAGATCTGGCCATCCTTAGTCCAACATTCAACTCGCTAGTTGATAGCCACTTTAAACTCTCACATTGTTGTCTAACCAATTGTACCTCCACATTACTCTCCAAACATTATTATGACATAAATGCATCCATCCTCAGTGATTTTTGCATACTTCAATGTAAACCTTTCTCCTTAGATTTAGGACACTTTAAAATTTTTCCACATTGACAATTATCATGTCAAATCAAGCTTGGAAGCTCCATTTTGCAAATATTTAAGAGACACTAAAAAACAATTCCTAAATAAAATAAATTTTCTATTTTATTATAATTTGAAATAATTTTCAAACATTTATACTTTATCCTTTATCTTAGGAATTTTCTATTTTATTATCTATTCAAATAACTGTCTAATTTTCTTTATGGGTTTTGAATTTTTAAACTTGAAAATTACAACACTCAAATATTTGTAACTTACTCATTCTTTTTGTTTTTCCATAATGCAAATTAATATTGAAAACTGACTTCAACCATCAATTAAAAAAGTCATAAAACCTTTGTATTAGGCATCAATACTATTGTACACCTATAATACCCTCATTTGTGAACACTCAACCATCTTTGTCTCGACAATCTGATGTTCATATTAACTTCTACATCTTTTGGAAGATGACAACTTGCCCTTTTGGCATATTCTAGTCATTTGTTAACATTCAACTACCTTTATCTTACAATTCGATGCCCGTGTTATCTTCAACTTCCTTTTACCTTGATCTTGACAATTCGATGTCCATGTGAACTTCAATTTCTTCCGGAAGATGACAACTTGCCTTTTCGGCACCATGTACCAGTTGCCTTCTTGGCACTTTGTTCAACGCCATGAAATTGAAGAAAATCACTCTAATTCAAACCATGAAGATATCAATCTGCCACAGGGTTGTCCAAATCTGAGGAAATGAAATGTCCACTCATGTTAACTTCAATTTCTTCCGGAAGACAACTTGCCTTTTCGGCACTATGTACAAGTTGCCTTCTTGGCACTTTGTTCAACGCCATGAAACTGAAGAAAATCACTCTAATTCAAACCATGAAACTGAAGAAAATCACTCTAATTCAAACCATGAAGATATCAATCTACCACAGAGTTGTCCAAATCTGAGGAAATGAAATGTCCACTCAAAAAATATCAGATTCGATGTTTCAGGTCACTTTCTTGAATATACAGTTTTTATAACTATGTTTCTTAACTGCTCACCACCATAGACCAAGCAAAATTTGCTTGGGATGGATTAGTCTCTCGCCCAAGTCTAGGTTCAATCCTTAGCTGTACTGCACCCAAGGCCCCTAGATTTACACTAGACCGTAGTCTCCCGATGTGAATGGAGTGCAACCTGTCCATACCGATGGTGATAGTTCTGCCCCAAAGGATTATCACTAAAGACTGCATGCCACTTCTTAGGCAAAGACCATGCAACATCTTAGGTGAGTTAAGACTGAGCGATATGCAGGTGCATTCTGATTAGCTATTTGAGAAAAAACTGTGTAAAGTGCACAATGGATACAAACCCCCCTCCCCCCAAAAAAATCATCAATTGCAGAATTTGTCATCACCTCAACCAGAAGAACCCCTTCACCAATACAGTAAATTTCCATACCTCCAGTCGGACTCCTTTTGAGTCTTCCTTCCATGGAATAAAAGGGCACCAACATCTTGGTCAGAGATTTCTTGAAAATGTCCACTGGAAAGAAATCGAGGTTGCCAATGGGCTTGTTAAAATACGCTACCAAGAGTATGCATTCTCGAAATCACTTGGTCTGTTGAGTCCGAGGCAGTCCTTTTCGATTATGGCCACCAGTGCTAATAAATCAGCTAAATGATATCTGTACGTTAATAACCAACGAATCCATAAAAATAGCGATTGTAGCTGCAAAAGAAAGTCGTGCAGTATGGATAATTGCAAACCCTACTCTGCATAAGGTTTTTTTTTTTTTTTATAACTAGAATCTATGTTGTCTTGCACATAAATTTATGAGATGTTGGTTGGTTTGGGTAGGAATTAGTATCTTTTAGGTTTTTTATTCAAAGTTTATTTCACTTATCTTCGAGATAATTCAATTTCACCTATCTCCAGGATAATTCAACTATCCCAAGAGACACACATACCCCATCGAGATAGGCAGGCAGCAGATCAAGGAGTAAAAGGGCGATGGCAAAAAGCTCTCTTATGTCCATAGAGACCCTGAGTAATCGCAGGAGCAGATTGATAAATATTTGGGTTTGTTACAGAGGCACTCCAAATAGACACAGGAAAAATAATCGTTATTAACGCTAATTTTGATTAATATTTGGGATTGTTAGGCTCTCCAAATAGAAACAGGAAAAAATAGTCGTTATTAACGCTAATTAAATCAATGTGATGTGATAGTTATATATCGTCTGCCCAGATATTTATCTCGACTGATTCTTCTTTCTTCAGAAAGTCCTGTTTAGTTGCGTAGATTGGACGCCGAGTGCGTGCCATCTTTTTGCTTTTGACAATGATGCCGTCACATTGCCGTGTCTCATGGATCAAGAGACACGGTTTCAGAGTGGGGCCACTAATTTGATGGCTGAAATGAAGATGCTGTAAGATTCGCAGGTAATTAGATGCTCTCATGGTTTACGCGTGTCCTTCTACCATGGATAGAGTACGTCGACGGAGCTACCGTTCAAGTTTTCTCTTAGCCTCCAATACAATGCGGCAAGGTTGTTAAGTGTAGGTATTTTGGAATATATTTTGAAAATTTTAACTTAATTATCGATGAAGACGAGGATGATGATTAACTTTTTATTAATATCAGTGTGAGTTATGGGATTCGAAGAAAAGAAAAAATTCTAATTTTGAATTTTTAAAACTTTATTTTTATGATAAAAAAGAAGAGAAAGAAACGCTTTAAGATCGCTATAGTTGGGTTAGCTTAATATGTCAAGAAGATTGGAAGTGTGACATCTCGCAGATGTTAGTGAATTGAAAGCTCACATGAGTAAGAGTCTAGTAGTCTAAAAGGAAGTGTTTTTCATCTTCCACTTTAGTATCGCAAATCTGGCAGATTCTATCATCCCAGGGAGTCTTGGAAGTAGAACACCACCCAGTGTCTCTTCGAAGCTCGTGAGAATTAGTTCTTATCCTAGCGATGTTCATTTTTTCTTAGTGTTGGTCAACACAAAGAGATAATTTTAGTTATCAAGGGTGGGGTTGATTACCTCCTTATAGTATCTTAGCTTCTTTTTACCCTCGAGCTCCTTAACATCCCACAACTTGTCCTTAAAATTGGAGGTAATAGTACCTTTGACACTATCTTTGCTTCCCACGATGATCTCCTCCTTAATCCCCCATGGCTGAGCCAAGACTGGGCATCCTTATGCCACCTGCGCTTGAGGCGAAGGTGGGGATTTTAACTAAAGTTAGAAGCAAATTTTGAGAGCCTCTTGGGTTTCATGTTGTAAAGCTTCTTCTTATATATCAGATATCTAAACATAGTTGTACTTTCAATGGGGGACATGCCAACTTCGATCAAGAGGATAGGATATGGAGTATTTCCCTTCATCGTTAGGTTGTAGGTTATGAATTGCTTTTGAATCATCTCAATCTTTATGCATGACTCTATGGATATAATGCAACCCCAAACTTCACATCCGTATAAGACAACAGGGGTGATTAGTGTCTCAAAGAGGAACCTTTTTTTTACTCCAAATTCAAAGATCGACCGACTTACAATTGTTTTCAAGCTCATAATAAGCTTTCCAGCCTCCAATAATAATTTTCTCGATGCTATAATTCCAATTGAGTTGATGAGTAAAGTCAATACCCAAATATTTGTAAGAAGAAGCCTACTCTAAACAATGGTTATCATAGATGAAACTACCATGGGTGGTCTTTTTTGATTTAGTGATCATAACTTTAGTCTTGTTGGTATTAACTGTCATACCCATCTTGGAGTAGTAGACATGAAGAGTCTTGAGTTGCTTGTCTAGGTCACTGTGTCTATTTGTAAGAAGATCGATATCATCGGCATAAAGGAGAAGAGTAATGATTATACCACCAAGCTCGGTGCCCTTGCAACCAATAGTTACCAGACACTCCTCAAGCTTATCGATGTAAATGCAAAAAAGGGTAGGGGATAGGGGTCACTTGCCTAACCCCGATATTGCATTTAATATCTTTAGGCCCACCCTTCGTTGGTCTTAAGCTTGAAAATGAAAATCCAGTAGAAACAGATCACAATAATCCTCAATTTAGGAGGAACCATGACTTCTTCAACTCTCGCTGAGAGCTTATCTCGAGGATTAATGTCAAAATATTTTCTAAAGTCCACAAAACAACAAAAGACATAAACTTTACTATTGCGACATTCCTCTGCAATATCCCGAGAGTAACAAGATGGTCGATAGTCGAGTGATGTCTCCTAAAACCAACTTACCCTTTAGCTATTTTACCATGGTTTTCAAGCCAAAGGCTAAGCTTGTTTTCCAAAATGAGCCCATATATCTTGGCTAGGATGTGGCTAATCATAATGGTCATGTAGTTAGAGGGAACACTTTTGTCCCCATTTTAAAGGATAGGAACAATAATGCTTTGCACCCAAAGCTTAGGGAAGCCATGTTGTGCAGCCAAATTGAGAAGCTTGTGGAGATGAGGATATATCTTCCCATTTTAAGGTTCTCAGCTTGGTATCCTTCAATATCTTTAGCTTTCCCATTAGTGAGCTTATTAATCCCAAAGTCAACGTCTTCCAGGGAAAATATATCATCCTTAATAGGAGTGTTTAAGAAGGTTCCCATGGTGTCGACAGAGTCATACAACTTCTTAAGATAGTTGTCCCAATTTTCTGGGGGATAGAATGATTAGCTTTAGTTTTATGAACAAGCACATTTCGCCAAAACTTTATGGGTGCAACTTTAGAAAGGTGGAGAAGATGCTCTCGTCTATTACTAATATATGACCTCTTCTTCCTATTGATGAGATATTTGTATATACTTATATTTTGAAGCTTAATGATTTCATTAGGAGAGTTTTTTATCACTTTCCTCGCAATTTTACAGTCTTTGTCATACCAAGGATTGGAAGTTCTATTCTTATGCTTATACGAAGTCTCATTAGAGAACTTGCTAATGGTAGTGGAAAGGGTAGTTGTCAAATGGTAATAAATTTGATCAATGTTGTTATTATAATTCAAAGAGCCTAAATCTCTATCTATATCCCTTAAGAAAAATTTGACATTATTTCTATCGAAGCGATTGTGTCTTTTGCTTTCACTCGTATCCTGCATGTGGGTGATGTGCATATCAACATTGAGGGATAAAGACAGAGGTCTGTGGTTAGAGTAAGGCTTGTACCCATTAAGTAGCTTAAATTTTGTGATATGGTTGAGGACATGGGTGTCAGAAATCGTATAATCCACGAAATTTCTACCCAACCCATGGAAACAAGTCATCTAACCAGAGAGATGCCACTTTCTAATACCATTACAAATGTAGGTCCTGGTAAATACAAAGTTTGAGGATCTTGGTGCCGAATAAGTTCTTTATTACGTCTTTAGAGTTTCTTGAATCTATTAGCTAAGTTATTATCTTTATCAAGGCACAAGGGGCCGGGGTTAAAGTTGTTACTTAAAATAATAGCTTGGTTAGTAGCAGCATTAAATTCCATAGGAAAAAGGATATTACCTTCATTCCTTAGGTTGTAGATGTCTTTTTATAGGGCATTGAAAGGACAATTCTTGTCCAAGTTGTTTTTATTATAGGATGTAGAATTGATAGGACTGAAATAACATATCGCAAGAAAGATCCTATTGGTGGTAGAATCAGAGATCTTGATCCAAATGTACTGATTGTAGGGGTCGATTTTTTAAAGTCAAATGTGAGAGGAAACATTGTTCCTTATATAACAGGCTATGCCACCACAGCCCCTCAAGGAGGATTTATTATTCCAAGCTGACTAAAGAGTGAATATGTCAAGGTGAGGGACCCTATATTCTTCATGTTCCCAAGTTTCAACTAAAAGAATAAGATCAATATCACTCAGGATCCAATTTAACATAGGAACTTTACACCTTGGAAAACCACAACAATTCCATAAGAGGATATGGAGTGATGCAAGTCCCTATTTATCACTTGTGTTTGGGACTCTATCTCTAATAATAGCTTTCATATTCCTAATGATTGCCCATTTCCCTTCTTTTATTGCCTCCTTGACTTTTTCGAATTCTTTCCTAAGCTCAGCTTGGTCTTCTAGAATGAGATCTTCATTTATAAAGATTCTTGTTCCTTTTAGGCTTGGGGATTTCCTAAGTATATACAATTTATGGTCATTACAACTGACCTTGACACAGATTAGTATGTGTTTATGCTCAAGTATCTTTCCTGCCCTTATAGCTTCAGTGAGATAAGTTGTTTGAATTTGAGATTTGTTTTTAATTGTTCTTTAAATATTTTTAATGTGTCGTCATTGTTTTGTTCTCCTATACCAACAATTATAAGGTGCAAGCATATTTTGTGGTGCTCATGGTCAAATACAATTAGTTTATTAATTTCCTCTTTTATGGGTTTAATATCTAATTTATTCTTCGTGTTATTTAGGGTTGAGTTATTATGTAGTTGTTCTTTTAGATTTTTAATCTTACTTTTCCAAGTGTCATTTTTTTTAACCATTTCTTGTTTACTATGTTCTATTTCTTGAATTCTATGTTTCTTTCCTTGGAGCTCAGTGTCGAGTGTAATTATTTTATTTTCTAACAATTTGTGGTTGTTGTCAATCATTGTAGTTAATTCTAGTTTAAAATGGTTTTCTCTTTCTTCTCTTTGTCTCTCTAAGGATTCAATGTACTCTTAAAGACTCACTAGGGAAATTTTACTTGGTCTCCCTTTGCTAGAGGGTGGCTTAGAAATATGAGGGGAAGAACTCATAGTCTTAATAAGAAAAACTTAACAAGAGCAAGGTAAGTGGGAACGTATGCACCTGCCAGAGTTGTATTGAGTGTCACAAAACCAATGCGAGGTTGCACTGTAGGTTTCAAAATCTGAGATAAGAATCTCATCACCCTTTTGAAAGTACTTCCGAAAATCCACTGCTCTCATTGATGCCCTTCCCGTGCTAGAAAATCGAGCCGAATTTACAATCCTCCTTTAAAAGTGCCCAAAATGTGAATTCGCTTATTTATGCTCAATTGCATAATATGAAAATCCATTGCTCTCTTTGATGTCCTTCCTGTGCTAGAAACTCTTCTCACCATAGAGATGAATCAATGTGTTCACATCGGAGAGACGAATCAATAATAATCAATATATGTACACTCTGTAGATGTATTGTATCCACTACAGATATATGATGTTGGAGGTAGCATGACAGAGTTATATTATGTGTGCAAAGATGAATTAAATCACCATAGAGAAATATTATAGAACTCCAACCACACAACAAATAGATGAAATATGCGAACCATTGCACCACCGAGATGAATCAAATCACCACAAACAAATATATAATATGGAGTATTTCTTCCCCTCACAAAATTGACGTGGGTATAATAGTTGCAACAATGATTAATATTTTTGTTTCAGATATTCTTCACGATCCAACACCTAGAAATTTGAATTTCTTGAAGAAATGTGCAATGTATAGTGGTTTTGACATAATGGTGAGTATTTCCTTCTCACACGAGTTACCCAGGTTCGATCCTCACAGATGGATCTAAAACCCTTTGCATCGCAGAGATGAATCAATGTGTTCACACCAGAGGGACGAATCAATGTGTTCACACTAGAGAGACGAATTAGAAACCTTTTGCACCGCATAGATGAATCAGAAACCCTTCGTACCGCAGAGATGAATCAATGTGTTCGCACCGGAGAGACGAATCAATGTGTTCGCACCTAAGAGGTATATTAAGATGAGGTATCTATATATATATATATATATATATATATATATATATATATATATATATATATATATATATATATATATATATATATATATTCTATTATGAAATCAATTGTGTTTTTCTTTTAATATATGATATTGATAAATATAATATTAATCAATAATATTATAAAAAAAATTATTGGGCAACCCAGGATGGGTAGATGTCAAGCTTAAATGTTCAACATGTAAATGTTTAACATTTAACAAATATAATTTAATGTCAATGTCTCCCTAGAATAAAAAAAGAAGTTAAAAGTAATACAAAGCCCTATGTTTGTAAACATTTAAATATCAAATCAATTAATAGTAAAAAGTTAATGTTGAAGTCAATTTGTTATACTTTGATTTTTTTATTAACTTGTGAATAGGCTTTGTTACCAAACCATGAGTCAATACCATAGCTTATCAATACCACATGCCCCAAACCCGTTACTTATTTCACAATAAAAATATTTTATGACAATATGACATGATTCTTAACCATGGATATTCACCCCCACTTTACCGTGAATATTATTAACATGTAAATAGGTTTTGTTGCAATATCATGGGTCAATAACATGACTTATCAATACCACATGCTCAAAAAACATAACTTATTTCACAATCAAAATATTTTATAAATATTTTGTTTTAATTTAATTTTATAACATTTTTTTAAGTAAATCTAAAAGAAAAATGTTATCATTGCTTTTAAGATATATCTAAACCCTCTATCCTCACAACTACTAAACTGATTCACATAGAAATTAAATCAAGGTTTCAATAAAATTAGAAATGAGAATAATATATATAAAAAATGTGAGATATATACACTATAAATAATATTATTAAGAACCAACATAGAACCATCTTAACTAAGGATCCAAGCGATGAGAGAAAACAAATTGATAATGCATGATTGTTTTAAAATTTTCATTATTGTATTTTTTTTATATGATTGATCCAAAATATAGGTTTAATAGTTTACAACCAAGTGAGTATTTTTAATTTAGACGTTTTCTTAAATACAATATCATAGAATCAAATTTAAGAGAGAGAGAGAGGGAGGGATATAGTGACAAAGCTGGAGAGAGAGAGAGAGAGAGGGAGTGATCGGGGGAGAGAGAGTGGGAGAGAGAGAGGAAGGAAGAAAAAGAGGAGGAGAGAGAGAAGGAGAGAGGGGGGGGAGAGAGAGAAGGATAAAGGGAGGGAGATAGTGACCGAGTTCTCACTGTCGTTAGAATCGTTAAAGCACCAAATAGATATGGACTTGTCCATCATGACAAGGTCGAGTTTCACCTTCGCTAGACTCGTTAAAGCATCAAATAGCAATGGATTCACCCAAAGGGTGGAATTATACATCAAGAATATGTTATCCTCCTCAAGATTATTAAAAAATAAAGAGGTACTGATCAACAATGACTCGGGAAAATTGGAAAGGGATAAAACACTTTATGGTATAAAGTTGCTCTTGAACATGGCACTTATTCACTCCATCTCCGTGATTTTTGGGTTGGGTAATCTGCTTGATGGTCTATCATATCTATGGTCTATCATACAATCCATCACTTCAGTTTTGGGTCAAATGCTGCCAAATCATTCAGTGTTGTCGATAAGTTCAAGAGAAGTCACTCAGTTATTCCTCATCCTTTGCAATACTCATAAATATTCATTTCATGACCACCATCCTTGACATTGCTTCATCAGTCACACTCTATCTCTAAAATAATTTATCCTGTTTCGTGTTGTTGATGAGGGAAGCATCAATGCCCTCCTGCGACGAGTTGCTTCTTGTCGACATCAGCACATTATCTAGGAAGTTGACTTAGAAACAACCTTTCAGTACCATGGAGCTTGCTTACATCAACGACAGTTTTCTCAATTTCGGCGACAAGTTGACATCACATGCCTTCGATCGAAAGACTTTGTATGGTGTTCTACATCAAATCATCTATGCAAACCATGCAGAATGTACTGTAGTACCTTGAGAGCCATTATCATAAACGGTGGTTTCTCTCGCGTCTGTTAATGACTCACATCATTGGCTGGTAATTAGACGGTGTCTTCCCATGTTCGACATCAGATCACATATTCACATGGTTAGAATCATACTTTAAGCAATCGAGTGAATGAGATAGAAGACCCTAGATCTAGTTTCATCCATCTAGGTTGTGATTTCAGGACAAGTACCAAATCATCCATATGATGGTCATTATTCAGATAGTCATCCTATCACGGGTCTATATCTCTAGATGAATTTCTGATGTTATGATAGTTTATGTGCTGAGTATGGGATATGCCTCCCTCAACATTTCATGTACAAGATGAACATATATCATGATGTAATGTATTTTAATTGATGCAGGTAGATGTCCGCTTCAGTCCCTCCTCATCACGTCGTAAAGAAAATCACTCAACATTATCATTTTTGACTTCATGCTTTAGGGGGCAGTTGTTACAGGTCGATTTGGGCATCATATCCAAACAACTATCAGTATTCATTAGGATCTATCATACTCTAAATTGGTTGCTACATGCCCTAAACAGGTCATCACATTGATGGTCTCGCTTCATGAAAGTTTCACTGCTTAGATGCGAATTGAAGTGCCCTATCAAGCTATCAACGCACCCCTAGACAACTGTAACTACTTTGCAGAGCATCTACTCCCATGCAAGGCTACGTTGCAGAGGATCTAGGCCCACTTTGGAGTGCGTTGGTCGATTGTGAGCGAATTGTTCATTGGATTCCGAGAATCTCCCTGACTTCTAGTGACTTATAGAAGTTGTTCCAGATCTCACCTCCTATGATAGCCTCAAATTTGGAACCCATGAAGTCATTAAACGTCTTATCCTCCTATTCCCATGAACAAGGAAACCTCTTCATCCATTTTTAGGAAAACCATTCAATGATTAATTTATTTCAAACTGCCTTCATCTACTTATAAATAGAGCACTGAACATAGTGCACAAGAGAGCAAGAATTTGTGTTAAGTAGAGTTATGTTGGTTAGATATCAACTCTTGAAGGTGTGTGCATGTAGTGTGATGCTGCTGGATGTGATGAGGATGAGACTCAAGCTGGATGAGTGACGGCGAATCGATCTACTGGTTGTACTCTTCCTTCTACTTCATAATAAAGACATTTGCTCATTTCCTAATGCACGTGCCAATGATGTTATATGTGTATTAATGAGTTTAATCGATTCAATTTGTTTAATTTGAATAGATAGTATTGCCTTTATGTTGTTTTTTGTCTTTTGTTTGCCATGACAGGTATCAATCAAGCGAGTTAAGTTGGATTGAGAGTGACGAAAGTAGCAAAGGGAGGTAAGGGAAAGCGAACAGATTACAAGTAGGTTTCTCCCCTTTATCTATTCACGTTAAGGAAAAGATTAGATATCTTTCTTTCTGTTGTTCTAAGTGAACCACTCACTCTGTTGTTCTGTTGTCCTTGTCCATCAACATCTAATAGACTTTACCTGCTTTTTTTCTATTAAGACACTCCTACTTTGTCCTTGTCCATAAAGACACTCCGTGATGTGAAGTCAGTTTCAAATTATTAAAAGAATTATGTTAATTGCTAGCTTTTTCAAATGTAACTTAATCCAACCGATATAAAATATCATATTATTATTATTATTATCCAATTTTAAAGTCACAGCCATCTAGACAGCAATTTGGTGTATGATACCCCTTGTTTGTGGGACAAGGACCCACCTTCGCGCAGCTATTTGAGTGCTAAGTCTACGAAAGAATACCTACTCTACCCCCTCTGGTTTTGAACTTGTGACCTCTTAGGAGGAAACACATGCTCTTAACCATTAAAAATTATGTAAGTTGCTCACTTTTTCAAATCTAACTTAATCCAAGTCATATAAGATATACATATATATATATATATATAACAATGGACACTATAAGCACAATGAAAAAATGTTTTCCAAAACCTGATCAAACCATGGCATAAAGAAATATCCATTTTAATTTCAATGACAATGAAAAGTGTTTTTTAATTATTATATATTTTGAAATTTTGTATATAACAATTTATACGATAATTACAATGACAATAGGTTCTACAAAGCCGGTCATAACTCATGGATCAGGCGAAGGCAAAACAGAGAAATCCACATCAGGCGATGCCGTATTGGAGAAATCCAGTCCACTTCCATGACTGTTTTTTAATTATTATATATTTTGGGAATTTTGTCTGATTTGGGGAAATAAATTATAGATCGTTTAAAATGTAATTTTAATTCTACATGGATCTAATTGGATTTAATATCTTGAAAAACTTTAAAAAATTAAATTGTGAATTACGTAGGGTTCACAATTATTCCAATAAAACTTTATTTAATTATAAACTTTTTTAAATTTTATTTAATTAATTAATTTAGTTAGTTATTTTATTTATTTATTTATTAAAATATTTCTAGGTAGGTTTATTTTTATTATTTTAATTAAATTATTGATTTTTCTTTACATTTAATTAATTAATTAATTATTTTAATTAAATTATTGATTTTTCTTTACTTTCTTATGGCTAGTTCTCAATAGCTAGTCTTAACCGCTAGTTCTTAAGAACTAGTTCTCAATCGAGTAGTCTCCTGAGGACAAACCACATTATTGATTTGAAATGTGGACCTAATCTTAATGATGTGATTTATCCAAAAATACTTTTATTTTTATGTACTATGTACTGCAAGCTACCCTGGGATTTCAAGCAAGCATAATGTTTATATTTCCATTTTCCTTTTTGATAATTTAGTGCTACAGTCATTGAATCTACTGCTTTATGAAGGTTTTGTTTCGGTATCTAGCCTCTGCCTCTGTACATATATGTTTTCCTGAATTTTTCCGTGGGGAAGTGGCTCCATTGTGTATCTCATGCTAGACTGCTTATGTATTCCCCCTGTATTTACTTTTTGGTGTGGGGGGCTCTATTGTTGATTAGGATCTGTAACTCTGTTCTTGATTTAGCAGCCTTTTGATAAATTTGTATG
Organism: Pinus albicaulis; assembly: GCA_034641835.2. Classification (NCBI taxonomy): domain Eukaryota; kingdom Viridiplantae; phylum Streptophyta; class Pinopsida; order Pinales; family Pinaceae; genus Pinus; species Pinus albicaulis. The sequence goes on along the minus strand of CM076569.1, from coordinate 460,316,530 downwards.
GGATCTCTTTACTTTACAGTCACATGAGATTTGATCATTCGCACATATCTCTCTTGTTACATAATACATGATGATGGATGTGATATGATTTTCAATTTTCTACTTGCTATCATTTGATAGACGGGATGAATGTATTTGCACATGTACTGACCTAATAGAATCAGCGTTTTTTCTTTCCCATAATTACTATATCCGGGTTCACTGGCCACACCAGTACAGAAATTCTAGCACCAATACAACGAGCCATATTATTTGAAGGATTGGTATCGTTCAATATCTATCCTTTCAAACATAATCCAGTCACAGCCTAAGTGAAATTAGCAAATGGAATTCCGAATTCTAAAAATAATTTCCCATCACAAAATAAGAGAGATCTTATAAAATTGGGAATTAACATAAAAATCAGAAATTCAGAGCAATTAACCCTAAATATCACAGTAATTCACCATAAAGAAAGTGTCCGAATTCTTATAGAATGGAGAATTAACCAGAAAAAATCATAAAATCAGAGAAATTCACCTACATGTGGCAGAAATGATTAGCCGTACAATTATTTTATTTTTCGAGTTGGGAAATTAACCAAAAATGCATAAAATGGCAAGAATAAACACATTACATGACTTCTGAGGCATTAGAGATGTATCTCACGATGTTAAAAACAGTTTTCTCATTGGCTTGAGCACTGTATGTGAAGAATTCCATCCTTGTGCGCTATTCGTGAATGATTCAGTGAGGTACAAGAGTCTGTTAGTGCCTGCAGCCGTGGAAGTTTGAACCGAGAAACAGAGCCTGGCAACAGGTATGATCAGGAGTAAAAATAGGTTTAATCTCTATTCCTTTATCTAATTTTTAAATAAAGCAATAAACTGGACCGAATATGAGCTCTGATTGAAGTAATTGACAAGGAATCTATTATTTATATTTATATGTAAAACATAAGAATCCAGTTTTGAATGGATCAATGACCCAGCATGTGTTTAGTACAGATAATTTTCTGAACGGAGATTTGCTTGCCATTTCTCAAAAAAACCCTCAATATTTACCCAGGCTTAACTGGATCAACTTATTTTCTACATTGGGTTTCTAATCCGTACCCATCATGTTGGATTGACCACGCACTAATATCGAACCATAAAAAACCAGGATGCCATATATCATGAGGGCATTCTTTACAAATTCTAATCATCTTCTTCTTTCTCAAACTTTTCTGGATACATTTAATAATAATAATAAAAAACAATTAAAACAGGAAAAAGAAACTATACTTGATACATATAGACACACATCATCAAACACCTCTGTCAAGCATCTGTTTATAATTATCGAGAGAGTCGCGTCTCTCAATAACCAAATTCTTTCGAAATTTACTGATGAAATCGGCAGCCGATTTGTCAACCTCCTTTGTTTTTTCAAAATCCTGAATATTCGAGAGATTATATTGACGACTACTACTGATTTCGGAGCTGCTGGTCTTCTGTTTGAGTTCATCAACGGCAGGGGCAGACGCATCGGCAAGTGGTTTGAGTCTCTGCATCTTCAAATCGCCCCCAAATGTTGGAATAAATTCATCGGCTGATTCTCCTATATTCCTTTTCTCTTTTAAATTACATATTTTTTCTTCCCGAGGTGATCGAGGGGCTGCAACTGGCCAGGCCGAAGAAGAATAAGACGATGACGACATGGAGATAGAAAACTTTTGCAGTTTCGCTCTGTTAAGCAATCAAATAACGATGTGAGAATGAATATGGGAAGCTTGAGGCTCTCACAGATAAAAGCAAAGTTTCCTGGTTGTGCCGGCCTGCCTTTGCCTTTGCAGACTGAATGGATTGAGATCAGAGTTATTTGGAAGCTGTATAAGGGAACATAAAATATACACAGAAGGTAGGTATTATTTAACTGTTTGTTTTGTGGACCGTCAGATGGAAACTTCGAGACGATGTGGTTTTTTCTTTGATTTTGATAATTAATACTGTTGGCTATAAAACACACTATATAAAACAAAAACAAAAAAGGTTAAAAGACTATTGGCATCCATAGACAATAACCAGATCCAAATGCGGCGTCGTTGTCCACACCTTAGGTACTAGCGTTCACGTTCCGGCACTGTTATTATCTTTATTTATAAGGGACACTGAGGATGGTGACTTGTAGTGCTAAAAGTTTGAAATTTTATCTATAAAGAAAGGCAGATGTTGGTGACCTGTAAAGGTGAGATTGAAGGAGTTTCATGTGATTGAGCATGGTGGACTGTAAAGCTGAAATGAAAGGAGTTTCATTTAACTGAGCATGTTTTTTATTATACTTGCCGACAGGCATGTTTGTTGATTCCTTTATTAACTAATAAATTTTAAAAATATAAAAAGTTTTTTTTAATAAAAAAGTGACGGTCGATGGAAAAATAGAGGAAGAAAGTACCAAACATTTTAATAATATAAAAAGTTTTTTTAATAAAAAAGTGACGGTGGATGGAAAAATAGAGGAAGAAAGTACCCAACATTTTAATGATATAAAAAGTTTTTTTAATAAAAAAGTGACGGTGAATGGAAAAGTGGAGGAAGAACGTACAAAACATACACATAAAAATATGAGTTGCTACTTAATTCTTTGATTAAATATATAATTTGGTTTATTCATATTTTTATCAAATTAATTATTGAATACATTCAATGATTAATTTGATGAATGTATGCATTTATTAACTAGAGTTAATATTAGAGTCATCTCAATTAATTATTAAAATATGGTATTTAGTGTATTTATGTAAGGTTAAGTATATCTTTGTAAGAGGTGGTAGAGAGAATTATCTCACTTAGTTATGACAACATGGGTTTAGTGCAATTACCTTTGGAAAGAGTAAGAGACAAGAAAGCATGAGAAAATAAGAGAAAATTCAAGTAGAAGCACATGTAGTTATGTAAACAATAAGAAGTGAAAGTACAACATGGGTTGAATGCAATTTGAGAAGAGGGTAAGTCAAAAAACATGGGAAAAAATAGAGGAAATTCCATTAGAGGGTTAGAAGGATAAGCAATTATGCAGCCAAGAAGAGGTGAATAGATTTAATAGTGTTTACTACTCATTAAAACAATAGGGCATTATTGTATTTTGAAGACACTCTATTGAAGCTAGTAATGATGTTGGGAGTAGATGTTCATATGCCTACGAGGAGCTCTCATTGAATAATCACTCAAGAGCATGGGTAAAGGCTATTGTGAGCACTCCACTAACAACTTGATTTTTTGGAGTCCTTAATCTAGAAAATCCCAGCCAACTTTATAATAAATCCCTAAAGGGGAAGGCCATTGTCTAAATAGCTACAATATAGAGAAGGAAATCACATCCATTGGGTTGTGCAGAGTGATGGGGAATAGAGTTGGGTGGTTGGAGTTAATCATAGGATTCATGTCACTATATTTTTTTTAGGTAATGAGTTATGTGAGTGCACTCTCAAGACCTATAGGAGCTTTCTCATTCTTATGGACTCACAACTCTAACTCAAAAGGGACTTTTCATTAAGAGAATTGGAACAACAAAATCTATGGTTAAATTGAATATCCATTGTTTATAACAATTTATGTTGTGTAAATTTTTTGAAATTAAGGGTTTATTAATATAATTGATTGTTTCAATACTATGTTTGCATTTAAATGTTATTATTCACTTTAAATCAACTACATTCATATTATTAAAAATTATCTTAGTTGTTTGAGTAACTTTATATGTCATGCCATGCATATTTCCATTTTCAAATTGGTGTATATGTCATGCTAGGCATATTTTCATTTTCAAATTGATTTGTGAATTGTTTTTAAAAGAATTTAACACAACATAAAAATACAACTATCCAATCTAATAACCCTTAATCACACTTTCTTAGCTTACAATTAATCCCACAAATAATAAACAAATTAATAAAAAAAATTAACATATATTTAAATTTATTTTTAAAAAATAAATAAAAATATTAGATCCCACTTAATCCAACCCAAATCCAACTCATATAAAAGATATATATTACACCTAAAATTTAACAATAAATACAATGACCACAATGTTTTCCAAAGCGTGTCATAACCCAGGATGAGGCCATGGCATAACGGAGATATCCACTTCAATGACAATGTCAATAGGTTTTCCAACGCCTATCATAACCCAGGATAAGGGCATAAAGGAGAAATCCACTTCAATGACCATGAATATGTGTTTTTTAATTATTATATTTTTAATTAATATGTTTTTTTTTAATTATTATATATTTTAGAATTTTTATTTACAATAGATATTATTAGCACAATGACAATATGTTTTCCAAACCCTGTCATAGCTCATGGATCCACTATATGGATTTGGCCAAATAATTTTTGTTAAGTAAAAAAATTATTATTATTCACTTAAATTGTGAAATGTTGATGGTTTACAATTATTCCAATAAATCTTTATCCAATTCTAAACAATCTCGAAAAAAGAAAAAGCAAAATTCCAAATTTCAGAACATGAAATAGACTCCCACCAATGAATATCTCAAATTTGTAATTAATGAAAGTGTTCCAACACCATTGTCATAGTTGCATGTGCCCATAATTACCACTTCCGGGGTTCATTGGCCACTCCATTACAAAAATTATACCACCAAAACCATATTATTTAAAGAGTTGGTTTCGTTCAATATCTATCCATTCAATCTATAATCCACTCAAAGTCTAATTGAAATGAGCAAATGAAATTCCGCATTCTAAAAATAATTTTCGTTCACAAAATAAGAGAGATCTTATAAAATTGGAATTAACATAAAAATGAGAAATTCATAGAAATTAATCGGAAATCCTAAATATCACAGTAACTCGCCATAAAAAGATGTATGAATTCTTATAGAATCGAGAATTAGTAGGAAAAAAATCATTAAATCAACGAAATTGCTCTATATATCACAACAATCAACCGTACAATTATTTTGTTTTTTGAGTTGGGAAATCCACCCAAAAAATGCATAATATAGCAAAAATAAACACTTTACATGACTTCTCAGGCATTAGAGATGTATGTTACGACGTTAGAAACAATTTTCTCATTGGCTTGGGCACTGTTCGTGAAGAATTCCACCGGCTTCTCAAGGCTTATAAGGGAGGTGATCTGCTGTGAGGTAGGAGGGGTCTGCTAGTGCCTCACCGGGAGGTTAGAAGCGAGAAAACAGACCGAAAATGGGTGCATGATGGAGAGTGACCTTTTATTCCATTATGTAATTCTTAAGTAAATAATAAACCTGATCCCATTATCACTAATTTTTGAAGTAACGATAAGTGGATCTTTCTAAAACTCGTCAACTCAATTATGGATGAATCCCCATGATCTGAATCACCTGGACTGGAATAGTTAAGGCCCAAGGTCCCTTGCAGATAAAACATAGTCCTCTCTTTCTTAGTTCATTCTTGTTGTAGATTTTTTTCTTGCTTCCTCCATCAATCCTTATTAACTCCTTCCTCACCAACACCCTTATGACAATTTTATGTTCTATCTGACCAACTTCTCAACTATATCATAGGCAGTTGGTGATACATGTGGTTATTTCCTCCAAATGGTCAACAATTTGGATCTTAGTATCTTGAATATGTCAATATATATTTCTAAGAATAGAGACAAAATATTTTTTCATTCTTGTTTTGACACAATCTGGATGAGTTGATGTGATGTTGGTGTAAAAGCTTTGTAGTACAGCTGAAATATTAAGTTGTCACATTCCAAATTCAGCGTAAAGGTGGAAAAGCTTAACTATGCCATGAGTTTTACAATTTTTCACCACTTTTGAAAGGTAGGAAGCATGTTGTTATTCAACCCTTGAAAGAATTCTACTATCAGCAACAATATATCTCTCATGATATCATTATTGTTAGGCAGTAATGAAAAATTTAAGGCTATGACCTTGCTGAGACAAGAAGCAATAATGAGCTCGAATTCTTCATAAGGATGCTCCTAGAGTTCTGGTTTTATTAATGCAAGCACGGATGGCTTGAGAACCTTGCTAAGTTTCTTCCATTATGGTTTTCCAACCTTGGATAGATATGTGTCTAATTCCTCCAACTTAAGAATGGAATCTCCTGACTTCATACATTACAACTTGAATCCGAGTGCAAATATACACTTTCTTCTGACACCTTCCTTTTGAATATACTTTAATCGTTGAAGGATATCATGGATCTTCTGAGAAAAAGACATGTTTTTCTGCTCTTGCTTCTAATCTTTAAATGGTTTCCATTTGTGATCCACCAAAGTATTTCAATGTAGAGGACCAGTGAATGTACTAGTGTGTTGATTCCTTATGCATTTTCAAAAGTAAAGTGATGACATTATGGCTTAATGCTTGGTCTTCTCTCCTTGAATTTCTTCAATAAAATCAATTTACCTCTTATAAGCAGAGATAATAAAACCTTGTAGAAATAATAACAATTTTTTCTCCTACAATAATAACCTTGATCTCGATCTCCTATGTGGTGATACTACTCAAATGAGAAGATCAATTGGAAACCTAGGTCCATCTAGCTCAAGCTACTGGAGATAATAGAACATAACATCCTTCTGAGAAATCGATCTATACTAAGCTTGAAATAAAACAATTGATAAGTCTTTATCTTCCACATTAATAACCTAATGCAACAATAGATGGTGTAGAAGAAATTCTATTGTAAATAATTAAAGTCTCAAAATGGACCACCTCAAATCACCTTTGAACAAACCTTTGTTATCTCCCTCCCAACTATCCTTTTAGCTGACCAACTAACTTTATATTAAAATAACTTTCCAACTAAAATATATGAACACATGAACACCATTGAACATATCTAATATATCTCTATGCCCATATCCATATCCAACATGAAAATGAACCTTGGCACCTTCCTCTAATAATTTTACTTTTCCAGGAAAACAATAATTCATCATTGGCCCCTTCCTCTAATAATTTTACTTTTCTAGGAAAATAATAATTCATCACTTCAACGAAAAAAACATTTCACTTAATAAATTCAGCCATAAACAATTTTGCTTTTAAAATTTTAATTTATGCCCCTTTTGATCATTTTAGCCGAGCAATGGAAATTTGGAAAATAATCCCGCCTTATAAAAAACTTCTTCCACAATAGGCAATGAATTTGAGTTTCCTCAAGGATCTGTGACAAAATCATAAACCCCATAAAATTTCATAATGAGCAAATTAGTGTGGCTCTAGAGAACCATCTAAATTGTTGAGATCCTAGGTAAGGTTATTATGGAGGATCACCAAATACTAGTTTCTCTGAAACCATCAATCTTCCATAAAATTGATTTGCAATAAAAACTTTAGGTTGGTAGGAAAACCAACTCTGATACCACTGTAATATCCCAAACCTTAAAATAATTGACATATCTAGCACACTATAGTGTTCTAATTAACATAAACATTTAACAAAAATGAGACTAGCCTGAATAATTAACACAAGAAACCCTCACCCATGGCATGAAAGGATGCTCATCAAATGAGAAATAACAACACTGAAGCACAATCGTAGACCCTAGATGGATCCACCAAACAAATTTATCCCATGAGGTTTTCGTCCCTAGGATCAAACTAGAACTAGTCTTGCAAAGTTCTCAGCAAAGGTAAAATAGATAAATAATTCATGATGATCTTAATGCTTAGCTCCTATCCCCTTTTATAGGCTTGACGGACCCTCTAAGAAACCTTATTTTATTATTTTCCTTCGAAAAATGAAGGAATTTCGTTCATTTTTACCATATCCAGAAAATGGAATATTACACATTGAAACAAGTTTTATTCAATTTTAATATTAAAACATGTCATGTAAACAAAAAATAGGTTTTATTCAACATTATTTATTTTGAGATTATATGTAAGAGCTTAGTCATAACATGATATAAGTCAATCATATTGAAATTTAATATAAACATTAAACAACAATGGATGACAACATTTATATAATTTTTTATAATGGTATCAACTTTCCTAAATTTACAAATACTTATCCAAGTATTTCAATCAATTCCTTATGATGGAAATTTAAGTTTCTTTCAATTTCTAAAAACTTAAATATGATTGAAGTTTCTCTTCTTCCCTTTCTTCCCCTTCCATATATATCTCTATCTCCCTCTGTCTCTCCTTCTTCATTTCTCTATATCACCCCACAAACATACACATTGTTTCTCCATATCTATATATCTCCCACTCCCTCCCTATCTCTCTTCCCCTTATCTCCCTCTGTCTCCCCTTCTATCTCTCTTCCCCTTCACCCCCTCTATCTCCCCTTTTATCTCTCTTCCCTCCTACTCTCCTCTGTCCCCCTCTCTCCATCTCCCTTGTCACTCCATCTCTCTCTCTCCATCTCCCTTGCCATTCCCTCTCTCTCTCTATCTCCACCTTTCTCTCTCTATATGTATTTCTTCTTAAATCCCTCTCTCTCCCCCTCCCTCTTAACTCCCCTATGTCTTCCTTCTCTCCCACCTCCCTCTGTCTATCCCCCACATCACTTACTCATTCACTCTCTCTCTCTTGAGCTTCATCCTACAACTTTGTTGACTATCTCCCTCCCTCTCCCCCTTCTCTCCATCTAGAGTTCTTATTTGCCTTTTTGTCTCACCCCCAAACATACACACTCTCTCTCCATCTCTCACTTATCCTTCTCCCTCCCTCTCTCTCTCTCTCCAGTTTTCTCTATCTATATGTCTTGAACTTCTTCCCTCCTTATCTTTTCCTACAACTCTATCTCTCGAGCTTCCTCTCTTTCTCAGAGACTCTCTTCTCCTCTCCCAATCTCCATCTTTGTGTCCCCCTCTCTCTCTTACCCTTCTCTCCCACTCTATCTCACTCTATATTTCAAAAATTTTAAAATACTTTGATAGTTAAAATATTATGTTTAAATATATATGTTTTTTAATTTTTTTAATTTTTATTTATTTTTTTTTTTTTTTAATTTTTTTTTTTATGTACTACAACAATTTTTATTTTAATATAATACATATTTAAAATTCAAGATTTCAAATGTGTGTAGTACATTCACCTAGAGGGGAAATATAAATTTTCCATGGAAATATATCTAAAATTTTCCAAAATATTAATGTTCCAGTTACCTCCATCAAAGATACATAGAGCGCTTCATGCCTTCCAATTGAAACTATTTAGGTTTTATTTCCTTAAATGTAGCTTTAGGTTATGATTACTTCAAGATGTTAATGACTCTTTTGTTGATGAGTGGTGTATGTCAGCCACATTTATCAATGTGCTTGTGCTATTATATATTATAATATAAGAAATGTTATATTATATTAAAGCTAATAATATTATACTAATCCAAAATTAATAAATTTTATATTAGCATTAAAATATATTATTATTATTATTATTTTTATATTAGTATTATTTCATCATTTAATTTAATAATAGAAATAATATGTTTTTAATATTAATATTAATTTTAATAAGGCTTTTACATAACATTATAACACAAAATCTAATAAGATTTGGAATTTGAAAATGAGGTAAAAGTTTAATTTTAGATTATTCAAAACTTCTTTATAGAGGCTCAATCGAGCCATAAGACTTGATCTAACTCCTATTAACAATGTAAATGGATTGATCGACTTGATCTAACTCCTATTAACCATGTAAATAGATTGGTCGATGGTTTATAGAACCCTCATTGATCTATTTAAACTTGAAATTTAGGTGCTTGATCAAGCGCTTTAAGCGCTAAATCGAGCCTCTTAAGTCCTAAAATAAAAAAATTCAACACTCTTCTGCAATTTTTTCTACATCTCCACTTTATACCCTAGCGGATTTAGGGCTAAATTTGTCCTCAAGTGGTGAAGTTGATCATGTTGGATTCATGAAGGAATCCTCTATCTAACGGCATATGAGTTTGAAATTTTTGAATTCATATGATATTTTTTTATCTAATTTCTTCTAAACATAATGCTTGATTTTTTTTTAAATTGTTTTAAAGAGGTTGAACAAAATCCATATCCTAAAATATACACAATTAAAAAATTTCAAAAATACCACTATCTTGGTTTACTTGTCCTCTTCAAAAGGGTACTTTTGGTTTTTTCAATTTATTTAAATACTTGAAAAGAACCTTATGTGAACACATGTGTATGCAAAATGCAATTGAAATATTACTTCTCCAATTTCAAAAAATAATAGAAAATATATCTTTGCATTAGAAAATTATATATATATATATATCTTAGGATGTGTGAAAATTTGCAACGACAAGCATTTCATTTAATGGAAAATTGACACATTATAAGATACTAAGTATTTTTGCAACAATTATCATTAGGACAACAACAAAATCTCCACAATTTGTCTTTTTACTCCAAATCAAATTTCAGAATGCTTATATGAGTTTTGAGGGATTCAATTCAATAAAAGAGAAAAAACTTGAAATTTCATTGCCGGCCCAAAAGTATAGCCCATCTTCATGAGTTCACCCTAATATGTAACAATTATGTATGGAAATTAATTAAACAAAATATATCATTGTTTCTAAAATTATTTATAGGAGGTTATGATTTTATGAGGTGATGAAATTGGGGTTGAAGGGGAAAAGCCACATACCTATAATCCCACATCGTTAAATTATTTTTCATTACCAAGTAATCTATATTTGAATTATTAAAGTTAAAACCATTGACTCCATGCGTGAGGCTGATATTAGAGTCACCTCAACTAGTTACTAAATCATGGGGTTAAGTGCACCGATGTAAGTTTAAGTACACTCGTGTAAGAGGTGGGTGAGAGAGTAATGTCACTTAATTATGGCAACTTGGGTTTAGTGAAATCATCTTTGGAAAGAGTGAGAGTCAAGAAATCATGGGAAAATAAGTGACAATTCAAGTAGAGGGACATGGGATTATGTAGACAATAAGAAGTGAAAGCACAACATGGGTTTAGTGCAATAATTTTTGGGGAGAGCTTGATTCAAAAAATCATGGGAAAAATGAGATGGAATTTGAGTAGAAGGATATGCAATTATGTAGACAGAAAGAAGTGAAGAGATTCAATAGAGTTTAGTACTCATTAAAACATGATGTCATTATTGTATTTTGAAGACACTCTATTGAAGTTAGAATTTTTTCTAAGAGCCAAGTTCATAGGCCTATGAGGAGCTTTTATTGAAGAATCACCCAAGAGCATGTGTAAAGGCTATTGTGAGCACTCAAATAAAAACTCGATTTTGTGGAGTTCCCAATTAAGAAAATCCTAGCCATTTGTATAATAGATCCCTAGAGGGGGAGGAAATTGTCTAAAAAACTACAATATAGAGAAGGAAATCACATCCATTAAGTTTTGCAGACTTGTGGGGAATACAATTGGGTGGTTGAGTTAGTGTAGAATTAAATGTCACTATGTTTTTATTAGGTGTTTTGTTGTGTAAGTACACTTTCGAGACTCATAAGAACTTTCTCATCCTTATGGACTCATAACTCCATCTCAAAAAAGACTTTTTATTAAAAAAATTGGAGCAAAAATCTATGATTAGATTGAATATCCAATATTTATAACATGTTATATAAAAAAAAAATGTTTTATTATTTTAATTGACTTAAAACATTTGAATGCTATGTTTAATTTATGATTTTTGTATTTAAATATTACACTACATTCACTTTATTAAATTTACTACATTCACATTATTAAAAATTATGTTAGTTGTTTGAGCCCACTTTGAGCCATTGTATATGTCATGTTACACATATTTCCATTGGCTTGAGAGTTGTTTCCATTGGCTTGAGAGTTGTTTTATAAAGTAATTTGACCGTAACACAGAAATACAACCACCCAATCTAATGATTCTCGATCATAATTTTTTTAAGCATAAAATTGATAACGAATAAAAAATTAAAATTAAAATTAAAATATAAATTTAAAATTTTAATATTTATTTAAATTTGTTTTAAAATTTAATAAATTATTAAAATTAAAAGATAAATTTTAATATTTTAATATTTATTTAAATTTGTTTTAAAAATGTAATAAATTCACAATAAAATGTATTTTTTTGTTAAGACAAGATGTTTTTCTTTAATGTAACTTAATCTAGTCCATATAAGATATTAAAAAGTATATATTTAATAATGGATATGCTAAGTACAATGACAATCTATTTTCTAGAGTTTGTAATAATTTATTATTAAGATATTTACTTTAATAATAATGAATAAGTGTTTTTTTATAGGTTTAACATGATTATATTTTTATCATGTTCAATATATCATTTAGATGAGATGAGAGCAGAAAATTGAGAGGGACTTCACATTATTTACATCAAAAAATTTACTTTTATTCAAGAGCTCATCAAGAATGAATAAGTATTTTTTTAATTATTATGTGTTTTGATATTTTTTTATTTAGTTAAATAAATTTGACAATGAATACGACAAGCACAATGAGATTAGGGAAAGGCATACTTTGACACTAAATAAGTGCTTTTTAATTATTATATATTTAAAATTTTTTATTTAGCTAAATAATAATGTGCTATTATTTAAAATATAATTTTAATTTGATATAGATTTAGATGGATTTAACATCTTTACAAACTTTAAAATTATGAATTATGAAAAGTTCACAAGTATTCCAATAAATTTTTTAAGAAATCTATTTATTATGAAATTTTCAAAAGGATTAAGCATATACCCAAAAATTCCAAAACATGAAATAGACTCCAACCAATGAATATATTGAATTTGTAATTCGTATCTTAAATTTGTAATTAATCGAAGAGTATTCCAACACCATTGAGATAGTTACATGAGGCCATAATTACCATATCCGGTTTACCTGACTACCCCATATTTAGCGAGTACAAAAATTCTAGCACCAATACAGTGCGCCATATTTAGCCAGTACAAAAATTCTAGCACCAATACAGTGCGCCCTATTTTTTGAGGGTTTGGTTTCGTTCAATATCTATCAATGCAATCCATAATACAGTGAAAGCCTAATTGAAATCATCAAATGGAATTCAGCATTCTAAAATAATTTTCCCTTCAAAAAATAAGAGAGATCTTATAAAATTGGGAATTAATATAAAAACCAGAAATTCATAGCAATTAACCCTAAATATCATAGTAATTCACCATAAAGAAAATGTCCGAATTCTTATAGGATGTGGAATTAACCTGAAAAAAAAATCACAAAATCAGAGAAATTCACCTATATATCACAGCAATAATTAGCCGTACAATTATTTTATTTTTTGAGTTGGGAAATTAACCAAAAAAAGCATAAAATGGCAAGAATAAACATTTTACATGACTTCTGAGGCATTAGAGATGTATCTCTCGATGTTAAAAACAGTTTTCCCATTGGCTTGAGCAGTGTATGTGAAGAATGCCACTTCTTGTGCGCTATTCGTGAAGGATTCACTGAGATGCAAGTGTCTGTTAGTGCCTGCAAGGCTGCAGCTGTGGAAGTTAGAAGCGAGAAACAGAGCCTGACAACAGGCATGATCAGGAGCAAAAATAGATTTAATCTCTATTTCTTTATCTAATTTTTTAACTAAAATAATAGTGGATCGAATATGAGCTCTGATTGAAGTAATTGACAAGAATCTATTATTTATATTTATATGTAAAACATAAGAATCCAGTTTTGAATGGATCACTGACCCAGCCTGTGTTTATTAATGCAGAGGATTATCTGAACGCAGATTTGCTTGCCATTTCTCAAAAAAACCCCAATATTTACCCCAGGCTTAACTGGATCAACTTATTTTGTAAATCCGTACCCATCATGTTGGCTTGGCCACACACTAATATCGAACCATAAAAATCCAGGATGCCAAATATCATCTGGGCGCTCTTTACAAATTCTAATCATCTTCTTCTTTCTCAGACTTTTCCGGATAGTTTAAAAAAAAAAAAAAACACAATTAAAACAGGAAAAAGAAACTATACTTCATACATATAGACAGACATCTTCAAACACCTCTGTCAAGCATCTGTTTATAATTATCGAGAGAGTCCCGTCTCTCAATAGCCAAATTCTTTCGAAATTTACTGATGGAATCGGCAGCCGATTTGTCAACATCCTTTATTCTTTCGAAATCCTGAATATTCGACAGATTATATTTGCGACTACTTCTGATTTCGGAGCTGCTGGTCTTCCGTTTGAGTTCATCAACGGCAGGGGCAGACGCATCGGCAAGGAGTTTGAGTCTCTGCATCTTCAAATCGCCCCCAAATGTTGGAATAAATTCATCGGCTGCTTCCTCTGTATTCCTTTTCTTTTTTACATTACATATTGTATCTTCCCGAGGTGATCGAGCGGCTGTAACTGGCCAGGCCGAAGAAGAATAAGACGATGACGACATGGAGATAGAAAACTTGTGCTGTTTCGCTCTGTTAAACAATCAAATAGCGATGTGAGAATATGGAGGCTTGAGGCTCTCAGAGTTATTTGGAAGCTGTATAAGGGTACCTAAAATATACAGAAAAGGTAGGTATTATTTGACTGTTTGTTTTGTGGACGGTCAGATGGAAACTTCAAAACCATGTGGTTTTTTCTTTGATTTTGTTAATTAATACTGTTTGCGAGAAAACACATGGCACTTAACGAAAAAATGAAAAAAGGTTGAAAGACTATCTCGCATCCATAGACAATAAACACATCCAAATACGGCGTCTTTTGTCCACACCTTAGGTATTAGCGTTCACGTTCTGGCACTATTATCAGCTTTATTTAGAAGCAACACCGAGGATGGTGACCTATAGTGCTAAAAGTTTGAAATTTTTATTTATAAAGGCAGGGGTTGGTGACCTGTAAATGAGTTTTATGTAATTAAGCATGGTGGCCTGTAAAGCTGAAATGAAGGAATTTCATTTAAGCGAGCATGATGTACTTAGCATAGTGATGTTCTGATCCTTGAGATTAATTAAGCGCGTAGTCTAAAAAAGCAGTATTTTGGTTTTGAGTAGTTTTTAGTGTTACTTTTTGAAGGCTTTTATCGTGATTTTTTACGGTGTAATCTCTCTAAATTTCGGTAGGAATTTTTTGAAAAGAGAAGTTTGATTGCTAATTTTGCACAATCGAAGTGTCTTAGAGGTTTTTGAGGGTGCTGAATCCATATATAGAGTCAAAAAACCAGTTTGAATAACAAAAACCAAGATTTTAGCTCAAAATTTTTATCGAATTTAAGCACCGGAAACTTAAAAAAGTCGCACTAAAGACAACTCCTTTTGGTTTAGAATTTCACAAAGATTTTATCAGAATCTTGTTTACAGTTGTTAAATTTTAGTATTTTGAGTGTCATAAGAGTTTTTGATAGTGCTGAATCCATTTCCATTATCAAAAATAGATTCCAAACACTAACTATCTGATTTTTTGAATTTTAATTGACCAGATTTCGACAAAAAACTGCCATCCAAACTATTCCACTACCTAAATAAACAACTTCTTAATTAAGTAAATTGCCGATTCCTAAAAATATCCAATATTTTTGAATATTCTGGGAATTCAAATATTCCAAAAATTCACAATCTATGTAAAATGCAACCTGTAATCACGCAGGTATTTCAATGTTTTATTTTTAATTTCAAATTCAACGCCGGACAGACATCGTACATCTCATGATTTGGTTGTTGATTAGTTCAGTTCCATATAAAAATGCAGGCTGTAATCACCCACATATTTAATGTTTTGTTTTTTAAATTTCAAATTCTGACTCCTGAGAGGCATGGTACATCTAATGAGTTGGTTGTTGATTACTTTATTTTATAAATAAATAAATAAAATTATTATTATTATTGGATATTAAATTATTATATTAAATATTGAAATTGATTTTTCTTTCATATTATTTATGTAAATATTAATTTTTTTTTGTTTTTTAATAAAAATAACTGAAATAGATAAAATTATATATTTAAAAATAAAATAATATAAAATATCTAATAAAATGGCACATAACATTTACTTTTGTTTTGCTAATTATTGCAAATAACTGGAAATGAGTTATGTTTTTTTAGAAAGAAAAAAAAGCTGTATTATATTAAAATATAACCAGTACATTGATGAAATATGTCTCAGCTGCGTAAGTATTGCAGCGAGAAATCAACATATAATGCCACAATGAAATGCTCAATCAGAATACCGAGCAGAGAAAATAGTAGGCATCCACATAACCGAGGAAAAGATCCTTCCCTTACAGATATCTTTCCTGATATATAAGAAGAAAGTTAACAGAGAAGTAAGAGCAGAGATGAAAGGGTTCATCTCGATCCTCACCCAGAACTGTGTTGACTATAAAGTATTAGAAAATCAGAGAGATTGTACAAGAAGGCATTTGAGCATCAAGATTCCAGGATTGTTATAGATTATGAGTCATGATTTAAAAATAAAGAGACATTCTCGGTAGATTGGAAAGATGAACCCGATGATTGTACTGTCTCTTGTGATGAAGAACCTGGTAGTGTGCAAAAAGATATGCAACAGAAAATGTGGATAACCATGTACCCGAGAAGTGTGCCCGCTCGCTTGATATAACAGAATTCAATGAATAGAAGTTCAGGCACGCTTGATTGTATGAGTTGTCATGCTCACCTGATTAAAGAGTAAACATTTCAGCTTGGTGGGAGGACCTGAGTACTAGTATGAATTGCTGTTGCTATTGCCCGCGAGAAAACATAATAAGCGCGCTCGCTTGAAACAAATTTATACACGCTCGCTTGAAAACATATTGAACACGCTCGCTTGAAAACATATTGAACACGCTCGCTTGGGTCATGAGTCACAGGCTCGCTTGTAAGATAACCCGCTCGCTTGATAAGGATACTTTTGGAAATCAGTAGAAAGGGCCTATGAGAAAGATCAGAGATGCTCGAAATTTAACAAAATTTATGTCAAAATCTTAAAACAGAAGGAAATCAAGAGAGAGGGATTGAAAATTTGGCAGTCTATCTGCCATCATGATAACGAGAAATAAACATCAGGCCAAACTTAGCAGAGAGTCCCTTTTTAGATAAACGATCAGCCCGAGTGTTGTTCTCTCGGAAAATATGGAACATAGGGGAGAAATCCATTCTACTCCACAGATACTGAGCACGGTCAATCCATCCCTACAAAAGTTGATTGTACATGTTAAACCTGTTAGACATCCAGCCTATAACCAACTGAGAATCCCCATATATACCGGCCACCTGAATTTGGTAATCAATAGCAATGAGTAGGCCAACCCAAAGTGCCATAATCTCGGCTTTGTTGTTTGAACCTGGACCACCATTCCAATAGAGGAGAATGTGATCCCGATCCGAAATCTTAATCCATGCCCCACAACCAATGTTACCATCAGCAGAAGCTCCATCAAAGTATAAGGCAGGGAGAAAAATTTCATGGGGTCTGAGACGATGAGAAGCATCAAATACATCAACAATCAAAGGAGGATTATCCGCCATCCAATTTTTAATAGCCATATATGTACAGTGGATCTGGAATGATTTCTGCTCAAAAATAATATTGTTTCTTCTGAGCCAAACTTCCCATATGAAGTAGAAGGGAAGGGATCGGTGAGCATTGTTCAAAGAGTCCCAATCATATGCCGCAGAGATAAAGTCCATCGGCAACCAGGATGGGTCCATAATAAACGAACTGAATAATTTCCATAACTTTATAATGGAAGGGCATGAGAAAAATAGATGATCAATGGATTCCTCAGCCATGAGGCAAAGGACACAGTGGCTAGGGCCATGAAAATTGTGCTTCCTAAGATTATCCCATGTAAGCACTTTACCTTTCCATACCAACCATCTGAAAATAGTGACTTTCGTAGGGATATTCCTCTTCCAAAATGGAAAGAAAATTTTTGTTGGCTGCTGAGGAAGATCAGATACAATCATACGATATACATCCTTCACCACAACCATGTTGTTTTTGAGGGGCCCATTCCATACAATTTTATCACCCCCTAGAGCATAACACAGCCCAGCACAACGAAGAGTATTTCGAAACAGAACCCATTCGTCAGCGTCCGGGCCATGTAGATCAAGTTGCTCGGCCGATTTGAAGATGGGAGCACAATAAGACCAATAATGAATAACCTGGGAATAAAACATAATACCTCTGCGTGCCAAAGAAACAATCAAACGTTGAGAGGGTGCTGAAAGAGGCGTCAGTGGCATGAAGTTTTGTGAGCCAATTGGAATGTCACAGCCGTTCCGAAATAGCCAATATAAGCGTGGAGCAACGATATGCAATATCAATTTAAAACTGCGCCAAATGCAAGATATTATTGGCGGAAAAGTGAAGTCATTACAGCTAATCTTCATCAACGCGTCCCCACTATAATATTTGGCCTTGTTAATATTGTACCATATACCTGTGCAGTTAACAGCCCGCCAAAAGGACTTAACAAGTAGAGCTCTATTGAAATCCCGGATACAGAGAATTCCCCATCCATCCATGTCCTTAGGAATAGATATTGCAGATAACTTACAAAGGGGGAATTTCCTGCATAAATTAGCACCTCCCCAAAGAAATTGTGTAATGATGCAATTGATTTTGGAAATGATAGCAGAAGGAAGATAAAGCAAGTGAGCCCAGAAAACTACCATTTGCGATAATACCGATTGAATCAGTATGAGGCGACCTCCCATGGATAACCAGCGATGTGTCCATCGCTGAATCCAACACCATTCTCTGTCGCCATGTTTATAGCAGGATGACCAACAAGGAACGCGTCCAAAGAAATGGAACATCATCTACTCTTACTTGCCTCAGTTCTGCAAGTTATTCCAATATTTTGAAGATTTATGAAATGAGTATTACGACGCCAGCATATTTAACATTTTGGTAATTAAGTCCCGAAACTAATCGGTCTAGGTTTTCTTATTGGAACGTCACACTTTGTTAATGGGAATTTAAGGGTTCAATTTTCCTGGATGTTTTTAAGGTTCAATTCCAATTAATTTAGTTAAGTGTGGTTTTTTTTTTTTTTTTTTAAACTATTCTAAATTTTCAGTTAAAAAAAAAAAATCTATTAAATCAAACAATTCAGAAATAATTTTTTTGAGATAAAAAAAAATAGGTAGTTTATATTATGTATTCTAAATTTTCAATTAAAAAAAATTCTATTAAATCAAAAAATTTAGAAATATATTTTTTTGACGAAAAAAATAGGTGGTTTATATTATATATTAAAGACAATTAAATTTATATTTATCCATAAACTATATCATTCAACATTATAAACTTTGGACAAAAATTCTACCAAAATATGATATTAGTATACCTGTATGTGTAGTCCGTCCATGTACAAATATAGTTACTTCGTGCTGTAGACATATAATAATCATCCATATGTACATGTTCAAAATATAATCCAGAGGGAAAAAAAAACAAAAGTGAAGGCACACTTTTCCCACAACACTCCAGCAAACGATAAATGAAGACAATTTTATAAAGCCATCTTCCCTAATAATGTTGTTTTCCATGTGCAAAAAGTGCATGTCTCGGCGTCTCCTTTAGAGCATTCTTTGACAGAGTCCACAAGTGTGTTTGCTTCTTTATATATATATATATATATATATATATATATATATATATGCTCAAAAGAGATATGTTTGAAGGTTTGAATGAGAGATTTTATGTGAGCAATCCAATCATCAAGTAGAAGAGGTGCAAAGGAAGTGTTTTCTATGAAACCATCAATGATGGTTTTAGTGTTTCCATAGATATCAATAATGTTTATATCTTGTTTTCTGGCGAACCACAGCGATCTTGAGAGTGCCACAATCTCTGCCTTTGTATTTGTGTCCACACCTACAAACCATGAGATCTTATATTGTGTATTATTGTCTATCTTCAACCAAGCACCACAACCACATCTCCCATGTTGTGTAACACTAGAAAATCGTATAGGCAAAAGACATTAAAAATGTCAAGAATGAGTTACAGATGAAGATTTTCAGAGAAGAAATACATTAGAGAAGACTAAAATTTATTTTTTTCATAAGGTTTAGATGGCAATTAAATGACAGCGCACCTGCATCAAAGGAATTTTGCACACAACGTGGTTATTCCTTCGATAGCCGCGCGGTCCTAGAGATGGTGAAATGTCATCATCCGGGACCACTTGGCATGCTTGGTTAAGATGATTCTCTGCCCAATACTGTTAATGATAGCCAAATTTGAGCCACCTTGTGGATTAAATGTAACGCACAAAGGAATCCCTCCTCCACTTTTGTGTCATTATCCATCTTGGGCCAAGAGAAGATGAAAGAATTCCAAAAATGTCTATATAAGCCAGTGTTTGGAAGAAGAATTGGAGACATATTGTTATGCTGGCCAAATTGCTTCATAAGAAAAACAACTTGCATAGTCTAGCAGAAGAGGGATTGGAAGGAATCATATGTTGGCCAACCAACATCTTAGTCCAAGAGAGCGATGTTCACCACTTGATCTTGATCTACCATCATTTGAGAGAGGGAAGAGATGCTTGCAAGAACTCGAGGGAAGGAGACCTCCTTGTTTTGGGTATTTTAGCTCCATAGCTCAAAGGACTCTCTTCAAGTGTTTAGCATTGTATCTTTTTTACTACCATCACCTAATAAAGGGAGAACTCTTCACTTGTGTTATTAGGCTGTTTGCTCCATCGAAATTTTGTATTTTGTATCTTGTGTTTTGATTTTTTCTTAGTGTTGTATGCTTAGTTTTCCCTCAAACTTAGTTTACATTGTGTCGAATCTGTTCCACTAACAGTAGGCAATCATTTTTCTCTGTGACCTTATGCAAGTAGCAACCAGCTTGCTAAATAAGTGTATTTTTTCCGCCCTTGTGCCAAATACACTACCACAACAATGGAGAGTCCATTGGATTCTTTCTTTTTGACTTAATGGTTGTTGATGCAGGTCCTTCTTCCTACTCAGTTTGCTGCAAACCACCCTTACATCATCTCAGCGTCTCCAATCAAACTGAGTGAAAAATTTTGCACAACAGAGGAAGAAATTTTGATTCATCATGCCTGACAGCACGCTTTTTTCTTTGACAGACGTGTGCTCTGTGCCTGTGGGAAGATAACCCACGTGATAGACCAACAAGCAAAAATTTGCTACTTTTTCCTATTTTTAAGATGACTGGCAACCCCTAATAAATTTCCATCAATTTTTCTCTGTATTTCACTACTATTAGTACACCCAAGTGCTATGTGTAACCTTGAATTACCTTAACAACTAGGTAGTATTAATTCTAGTGTTTTATTTCAAAAATTAAACATAGTTTAAATAGGACCTTGAATTACATTAACAACTAGGTAGTTTTAATTTTAGTGTTTTATTTCGAAAATTAAACATAGTTTAAATAGGGGACAAGTAAGTGGCCTTAAATCCATGTATGTTTATCGAAAAAACTATTTGCTGATAAAAGATAAAAAAACGTAGCTTAATTAGTAAAGAGTAAGTGGCCCATATATCCACATATATTTTGCTAATTCAAGTTTGTCAAATTTTTACATTAGGATAGTTCAATTTTTCATTAGGAATTAAGACTAGGACCAAACTATCAAAAATAAAGCAAGTAATATCTGCCACCCTTGCACCTCACGGTGAGTTTGGGTATGCTTATGAAAGCTTTCCTAAGACAATTTGCCATCTCTGTATAGTGTAAACATAATCTAACTAGGAAAAGTGTAAGCGACCCATAATCTACACATCATTTTAAATTTTTGCAATGAACAATCACATATAGAGTAATTAGAAAAGGATTGTAAACGATCAATGCATATCCACGTCGAATAAAACTTGTGATTGTTCACTCCAAAGCACACATGAAGCATCGGTAAGAATTGGACAAAAAGGCACCTAGTATGTTGAGACCTTTATCCTCCTCTTACAATTACTTCACTAAAGCACACCCTAAGAAAAATTGAGACTCTTTAAAAATAATCGTTAATCGAACTCACTAAATTCTCCCCACAGGGGCCACAAAAGAAATTATAGTCCAGGTTAGGATCATTGGGGGTAGGCATCCAATGAGCCATCGTGGTCATAATACATTTTGAAACATAGATGTTGACTTTTTAGGGAGCTTCAAATCCGCATATCCACCCACGGAATGAATACCTGAGCGTTACCAGAGACCCGTTTCAGAGGGGGTTAAGCTTAGGCCCAGTGCATGCGGTAATTTTTGGGGCTACCTGACCCACCTAAAGCTCGGTACTATTAGCTGATTAACAAGAATCTCAAGACTCGAATGATCACGTGGGACGATGATACTTTTGATTGGAACCTAGATTAGGGGCATTCGCCAAAAATTCAAAGTGCTTAGAATTGCACCAAAATAAAACACTAGTGAATTGCCCATTACCAGGAATCCAACGCAATTTGTTTCGTCAAAAATCAAGTTCGGCTGAAGAAGTTATAGCTTGCTGATCGCCGTTTAGGACAAGCAAATTTATAAAAAAAATTGCAGATAAGGTATAGGCTGATGACATGGCAACCCAGTCAGCATGTAGGGAATCTTCTTCAGGTTTTGCCTAATTATACTATGACAAGTGTCAATGCAGGATTCACAATTTTGGTTTAAGAAGGTGAAATTATCCAATGTCCTCAAAGGTTGAATTTGGGTTCATAATGAATTCACGTGTTGGAATTATTTTTATTTTTAAGGTTGGATATATATATATATATATGGTTGAATATCATATATTATATTGTATTTTATATAAGTATTAAATTCCGCACATATATATTCCACATTATTTTTATATCCAAACTTCAACGGTGGTCGAACTATATGGTGGCAATTTGATATATATATGTGTGTGTGTGTGTGTGTGTTATATTAAATGCCGCAGACCATAGTTTGAAGTCTATATTTAAAGTCCAATTAAAGTTTAATGGTGGAGCACGTATATCACAAAGTCCAAAGTCAAAGGTTTATGGCGTGTAATAAATCGGTTCACATAGTTCAAGTTTGATACAAATGGCTCGATAATACATTTGAAAAACATGTATAGAGGGGCAAGGTCGGGGCTCAACCCCACGACCTTCCCCATACAACTCTCCACCCATACCAATGGGCCACGAGATTGCTCCTTGTAAAACAACACACCCAACATATATTTCAATGTTATGCGGATCTCTAATGGTGGAAGGGAGGGGACCAACCCTCCTCCCCACGTGACCTCACCATATAACCATCTTAATTTTATTAATGAAAACAAAATAACATGTTACATGTGCTGGTAATTTTCAATCAAGACAGGATATCAAGTTGCAAATAAGAACCTATAATACAAGGGGAGAAAATCAATATTTTCTCCCTTTCTTCGTTTCGACCTTTCACCAAGCACCTTGTGCTGGCATGGCGGAGATAAGGGAAAGTTGGGTATCATTTGTGATTGCTCCATTGTCTGAGGTGTCTGAGTTGTGTTGTCTTTTGATTCCTCCACTATCCAGAGCCCCACTGCCCTTTTCCATCTGAATAGTTGATCAGGAGTTCATAAATTTTGCTCAAAATTGAAAGTTACGGGATTGGGTTAAAACTAGGATGGTTGCATAGATCTCATCTTCCTGATTCCGACACCGTAAACAGTTTGAAAAACCAATGTTGTATGAGGAGATATCGCATTCTGATCGAATTCACAAACAACTAAATTTTACGACAGGGTTGACTGGGATGCCCAGTCCATGGAGGATGCATAGTCAACACAAAGGAATATTCTGAAGAATATTCCTTTTCTCCGGGCCAACCAGTGGATGACAAGTGGCACTATATGATGTGTTTAAGGGTTGTATGTGATTTTTAAGAGCCAATGGGAGGGTGACACGTGGCCGCCCTAAGGTCGTCACGTGTCCCCAGGAAGGTGTATTAAAATTTTATGGAGGTTCGGGCGGGGCTGGACCCCGCGACCTTCGGTAGAACAACCACCTGCCACATTGCTCGCGCTACGCTATGAGCCTTAACCTCTATAGCTCTCGAGTTGTATTTCAATTTTGATACATATTTGTTTAGGGGTTGGGACCGTCAGCGGTCCCGTGGAAGGTTGGTCACATTGCAACATAAAAACGTAACCATTAGGGGAATTTTGAGGTCTAAAATGGGCCTCCTGAGGAAATAATAAAATAATAGCTAAACCAATAAAATAATATTTATGAATTTGCATTTTACTTTTTTCACCACAATCCATGTAACTATGGTTAAATTCAATTGAAAAGGTGTACCAAAATAAAATTAATAAAAAAATTGTATTGATGTGACTATAAATAAGAATAACATTTTCAATAAAATGTCATTATCATTGAACAACTTTAATGCATTTTTCCTTTGTACTTAAATAAGTTAAAATAAATTATAATTAATTTGAAATTATAATATTAAATAAAATGATATGAATATATAATTCAAAAATAAATATATGAAAATATACAAATATAATATTTATTACAAAATGTGTAAAAACATGAAGATTATGTAAGGATATGCATTGTTTCTTTCAAAAAATATGAAATGAAAATAATAATATTCTATTCAAAAAGTGTGAAATGACATTTATTATTAGTACTTTACTTTATGACTTTAAAAGTACTTAAAGCACTACCATGGTTAACCATGAGTTTTTATCCACCATTGAGAATGTAACAAGTAAGTACCTTTAACTCAAGCAATGCCACCTCAACCATTGGGGATGATGTCATCCCCTAAAATGTGATTGGTTGTCATAAAGTAAATTTTGATTGTACATTTTCATTAGGAGACTCATTTTAGACCTAAAAATTCCCCTAATGATCAAAACATTAACCGTTTTGGTTCATCGCAATTATAATGTTGAAACCTTATCACATGATGTAGTTACAATAAATAGCTCCGCGTGGCCAGGTCTTAACACCGCTTTTAACTCCAGTTGTAACTTACCACCAGGGTTTGTGCTACAGTGCCGCTCCACCGTTGCGGTAACCGTGGAAT